>JADLZK010002037.1:0-152346 GCA_015847255.1 Hyparrhenia diplandra | reverse complement strand
GTTACGGCGTCTTGCCGATGAGCCGTTGGCCTCCATGTGATAGAAAGCTGTCAGTGAGTTTTTGACAGTGAGTTGATGCCACGCTTTTTGTTTTATAGTTAGCGGAGAAGTTTCTAGACACCGTTTAGAATCGCTCTCATGCTGCAGTTTAGATCAACTGCAAGAAGTCTACTTATTTAGGTATGCCGACTTGTATTAAGAGATCAAAAATTAGCACCTTTATTTTCCTGTTAGAAAGAATGTGGAAAAGACTTCATGGTTGGAGCGATAAACTGCTATCTAGAGCTGGGAAAGAAGTTTTGCTTAAATCGGTTGTCCAAGCTATCCCTGTGTATATCATGAGTTGCTTCCAAATACCGGTTGGCCTTTGTAACAAAATGAGATCAATTGTCTCCAATTATTGGTGGGGCATTGAGAATGGAAATAAGAAGATGCATTGGCGTTCCTGGGAATGGCTGACTACACCAAAAGCATTAGGAGGAATGGGTTTTAGAGATATGGAATTATTTAATCAAGCACTTCTAGCAAAGCAATGTTGGAGGCTGCTAACTGTACCTGACTCTATGTGCTAGGGTGCTTAAAAATAGGTACTTTCCTAATTCCTCTTTTGGGGAAGCTGGATGCACGCGTACTGCCTCATACACTTGGAGAAGCTTAATGTTTGGGAAGAAACTTTTAATGAATGGAATTATATGGAGAGTTGGTAATGGAAAAACAATACCTTTATCTGGTGCTCAGTGGATACCAGGAGTTATACAACAATTTGCCCAACCAATTATACCACTACCACAAGATATGAAGGTGGATTTTTTAATCGATGAACAACAACGACAATGGAATGAGGAACTAATATAGGTATGCTATCAGAGGAGACGGCTAATGCAATACTAAAAATTCCTTTAAGTCATAATATGTGTGAAGACTTTGTGGCTTGGGAAAACAATACCGAAGGTATCTTTACTGTTAAATCAGCATACATGTTGGTAAAATCTAAAAAATTTCATTTGTTTTCCAGCACCAATGGAAAGGGAGGAACATCTAATATTCAACAAGTCACTAGGGACTGGAAATGCATATGGAAGATACATGCCCCTGAGAAAATGAAAATAGTCTTATGGAGGTTGGCTCATGATTGTTTACCTACAGGACAACAACTCTTATGCAGGAACATTTGTAACACTGATGCTTGCTACTTCTGTGGACAGGTAGAAACGGTGGCTCATGCTTTCATCAAATATCAATATGTGGTAGAAATATGGCATGAAATGAAGAAATGGTGTGGTATAAACTGTAAACTTATGTCGTTTATTTCCCCAAGGCAGTGGTTATGGGAGTTTTTGGCTAATGCATCTGATGAAGAGGCTACTATCTTTACTTTAATTATCTGGCATATTTGGGATAATAGGAATGCTGTTAGAAATGGGGAAGACATTGTGCATCCAAATCGGCTTGTTGAAAAAATAAAAGCATATATTCAAGTGGTAATGGCTTGCAATGATGTTCCTGATTTTTCCAACAGGTGTGAACCTAATGCTTCTTCCAACCGATGGGTTCCACCGCCGGAAGATTGGGTTAAGGTAAATATCGATGCTGCCGTTTTCAGTGAATCAGAAAGGATGGGAGCTGGATGTGTGATACGAGACCACAATGGAAATTTCTTGGCTGCAGCTAATCAAGTAATTTGTAGAGTCTTTGAACCGGAAATGGCTGAAGCTTTAGCTGTCAGATGGGCTTTAAAGTTTATCTGTGATCAACAATTCAAGAAAGTGGTAGTTGCTTCAGACTGTTTAAATTTGGTACAAAGCTCATGCAAAAAATCTGGATCGGTCTCATATAGGAGCAATCGTACAAGACATCAAGAAGATGAAAAACAACTTTGAAGATATTTCTTTGTCTTTGTTAGTCGAAATTACAATGAGGTAGCTCATGTATTAGCTAAATCGGCTGACCAGACGGCTGGTCTGTTGTATCTAAATCAAGCTCCGGAGTCCATCCGGTCTTTACTTTGTAAAGATGTTCTAAAGTAATGAATGTGCCGTCTGTTTTCAAAAAAAAAAAAAAGAACTACAAGAAAACTTTTTAATTTTAATAAGAGTAAAGATATGATAAAAAATAATATTCACGAATAATTTTTAATTAGAACATCTTCAATAGCTTTCTTAAACTCATAATTACTAAAACTTCATTTAGTGTGTCATTTAAATAAAAATCGCTGTATGCATTTCCACCACCAACACCTCTCCATTATATCTTGTGTGCAGTAGAGCCATTCTCATTCTTCATCTTTGACTTGAAATAAAGAATGACAATATTCAGAGATCTAATTGAAGAAATTGTTGCAAAACTTTTTTAACCAAAAATTCCTATTCATATCAATATAAAAATATATATATAAAGAGACTTTGAGTTACTCTTAGAGCGTCTTCAAGAAAACTCTATATTTATCTCTATCGTAAATTTAGAAAACAAACAAAAATATACTTTAGTAGACTTTTTAAATCACACTCCATCTTTTTCTGCTCTTCAAAATCACCTTTCTTGCTCTCCACTTTTGGACAGGCTACATGGCTCTCTAAGAGCAACTCTAACAAACTCTTTGTATTCTTCTTAATTGTTAGTAATAGAGATTTTGATGAAAAAAAAATACTATCCAACGGCTTCTTTGGCTGTGTTTAGATCCGTAAAAAAAAAAGCACTGTAGCGAAACAGAAGAAAAGCAATTGTAGCATGTTTCGTTTGTTTGTGGTAAAAATTTTCCCTACCATGAGGCAACTAGGCTCAAAAGAATCGTCTCTGCAAGCGTATATCTAAACTGTGTAATTAGTTTTTTTATTTACCTAAATTTCATACTCTGAAGATGTGTCTTTTTGGTACATTATGCTTCGGTGTGATGGAAATTTTGGTAAAAACCTCGAGAACTAAACACAACCTTTAATTGATTATCCAAATATGGTCATTTTCTCTATTCTAAATTGGCAACGTATCCTATGCTAACTAGATTCGTATGCTAACTATGCTAACTCCGATCTGAACCTCTCCATGAGCATCCGATGGATGACATAGGTCGGTTAATTTAGCACTTAAACCCTCCCACCATTAGCTTTTCTAATCAAATTTTCTAGCACTTAAACCCACCTACGTCTCCATCCATCGGATGCTCATCGAGAGGTCCGGATCGAAGTTAGCATAGTTAGCATACGAATCTAGTTAGCATAGGATACGTTGCCTTCTAAATTTCACGAAGACCCGAGTTTTTTTGGGATGAGCTAGATTTGAACCAACATAGACATAGCTAAAAGTGGTGAATGAGGCTAACTTCGATCTCTAAACCATGCCGTGTCGCTACCCCATGCCGACACTTGGCCCGTCGTCGCCGCCGCCGCGCCATGGCCACTGCCGCGAGGACGCGTCTTTGCCGCCGCGTCGACGAATCCTCCAAGCAGCAGCCGCGTGCCGTCGTCTGTTAAGCTGCAGCAGCCAGCTTGAATGCCGCTACCGCACCGTCGAGCTACAACAGGCCGAGGAGCAGTGCCAGACTGGGACTTGGGAGAACACGGGAGCCGCAAGAAGCAGCGAGCTGGAACGGCGGCTAAGAGGGGAAACACTCACCCATATGAACATACGTACGCAAACCCTACCTCTATGAGCGCCTCCTCGAGGACGAGCAACAATAGATTTGGAGATCCCCAAATGCCGCCACCGCACCATCGAAGCCGCAAAGAGCCGAGCTCGCCGGAGGGAGCAACAGAGTGTCGCCGCACCGCTGAGCTGCATCGCCGAGCTCGCCGGGAGGAGCAGCAGACTGGGACTTGGGAAAACACAAGACTGCGAGCAGCAGCAAACCCATACAAACACACGTACGCAAACCCTATCGCTATGAGCACCTCCGAATGACTGAGCACCGACAGATCTGAGATCCCTAAACGCCACCACCGCACCGTTGAGTTGCAGCAGCGAGCTCGAACGACGGCCAGGAGGGGAAAGAAAGAGACGCAGACGCCCACAACATTCACCCATACGAACACACTTATGCAAACCCTACCCTTGTGAGCACCTCCGACGGACTCACATTCACCCATATGAACACACGTATGCAAACCCTACCCATATGAGCACCTCCAAAGGACTAAGCCTCGACAAATGTGTAGATTGCAAACACTACCCCTATGAGCATATCCGAAGGACTGCACATTCACCCATATGAACACATGTACGCAAAACCCTACCCTTATGAGCACCTCCGAAGGTGCGACCACCAGGATTTGAACCCAAGACACAAGCAATGTATTAAGTATCAATTTGGCACTCCGTCGGGGAAGATCACAAACCCCTCACAAATCAACCAGAGGTGGGCAAGAACAATCACCGTCTCTTCCCAACGCCTCTAACAATCTCCAAATTGTCTAGGAGTGGTGCTCTCCAAGAGTAATAATCCACAATTGCAATCACCATCTAGTGCCACAAATATGAATCCCGAAATGCAATGCACACTAGGTTTTCTCAATCTCCTCCCCTGTTTTAAATAGCTAGCTATAGCTACGCTATTGCTGCGCTATAGCTTTTCTAGAGACACGGCGCTAAGCTATTCGTATTTTTTCCGCTATGACAATTTTTCCCACAATTTGCCGCTATAGCTGCGCTAAGTTGCATAGTTTAGCGTTTTAAATAGCTAGCTAATTTGATATTTTGGACAACCAAACTTTTATGAACCATATTGTAATGTCATGTTGTAATATTATTTAGACTTGTGGAACCTTAGAAACATATTTATGTTCATCAAATATTTTCCATGTTTTTGGCTTTGATTATTTGCGTTTTTCATATCTTTTATAAAAACGTTATTCTGGCTTAGCTTCGCTACGTAGCTTCTGAAAAATTGGCGCCCCTATTTTGCATAGCTAGCTATTAAAAACAGGGATCTCCTCTCAATAACAATCCACCAAGGAAAAGGAGAGGAGAGGAGAGGGAAGCAATCCTCTTGGAGCTCTCAGATCGATCTCTAGCACAAGCTCATTCTATTGATTTCAGCCCAAATCAACAGATCAAGAGAGAGGAGAAAATGAGAGCTAGGGTTTGCAATAACAGCTCAAGACAAGTGAAACTCACTATGATTTTCAAAATAGGTAAGAGAGGGAGCACAGAGGGGAGCGGCTCACTTTTATATGCTCTGTCAGAGCAGCTCTCTAACGGCAGGAATCCAACGGGAAGGAGCCCCAACGGGCGGAGCGCCCTTTCTTTTCTTCCTAGGAGCGGCGGCGTCCGCTCTGGAATTTGCTTCGATGAAAGAAAGGACAAGGCCTGGTTTAGATTGCTAAAATTTCTAACATTTTTCCCACACTCTCTCCATCACATCACATTTAATACAATCGAAAGAAATATGTTTGGAGTATGAAATGTAGGTAAAAAAATAACTAATTACACAGTTTAGATGTACATTGCGAGACGATTCTTTTGGCCTAGTTACTTCTATGATAGGATAATATTTATCACAACCAAACGAAACGTCTTCTACAATTGTCTTGGGTTAGAAATTTTAGCAATCTAAGTAACGACTCCTTCGATGGCAGCCAGAACGGACCAGATCCACATCGATCAGAAACGGACCACAACAGCACCCTCCGCCTGGGCCTCGCTAAGCTTCGTACGCACATGGGTCAAGTAGCATCGGCAGCAGGAGCCCAACAGCTCTCGGCGTCCTGCCCTTTTTTTTTATTATTTAATCCAATTCTCAATCAAGCTGCCGTACGAGCATAGCTTTTCCTATTTCTTTTAACAGCAAACAGCCATTTGCCATTTATATATACGCATATACAGCTCGTACATGTACAAATATTTCCGACGTCCAAGCTAGGACGTGCATGTGCACACCATATATGTATATGTATATATTGCTCTTCCTTTTTCTTTTCAAATATTCTATCAATTCTTTATCCAAATAATATGCCATCTTATCTAAAAATATGTCAAAGCTCAAGACCATATTTGATAGAATTTTTCAAGGAGTTTCTCATCGAGTCGCCATGTCACTAACCCATATGCATTTGCAATTCAAATATGTGGCACTAGTGAGTAAAGCGATTATGATTTTCTCCTCTTTATAGTACGGTTATCAAATCTAAATCACTCACACCCTCTATGGTGTCTTGAGTGTGAAATCAAAATGGCCCTATGGATATATCTTTGCCTTGATCCCATTTTGATCCTCGAACCACTCCAAGTTGAGCACTTGATCATCTTTTTTAGATCACCGCGATCCATCCACTATGACCACCGTGCATCACACTTGGCTTAACCAATCTCCAACTAATAAAACACTTAGCATAGAGAGATTAGTCCTAGAATGTCATCAATTATCCAAAACCAAACTAGAGATCTTCACGAAACCAGCCTTGCCGATATATATATGTGAGTGGCTCGGAGCAAAATTTTGGCACGTCATTTGAACCCCGCGCCATTCGTTCCCCACCAGCACCGAAAGAACACCAGATTCGCCGATGGAGCACCACCAACTCCCATGTCGCCGTTCGTCGTCCCCTACGCCGCCCGGGTGAAGATCTCTAGATTGGTTTTGAGTAATTAATGACAACCTAGGACTAATCTCTATGCTTAAGTGTGTATCTAGCTTGATACAAGGCATATGCAAGATAGCAATAACCAATGATTTGACCTTATCAAATGTGGCACTAGTAGACATATTGAAGTACAATTTGCTTTCGGTGGCATAAATTTGTGATCTTGGTTATTAGTGCATCTTTGATGAAGATCGTGTTGAGATAGTGAATACAAAAGACTCAAGCTTGATCTTCAAGGGAATAAGATTTGACAACCTCTACCTTGTAGATTTTGGTGCTAGTGAGACACAAATTAGTACATGCTTGATATCTCAATCTAGCATGGGTTGGCTATGGCATAGAAGGCTTGGTCATGTTGGCATGAAGCAACTCAACAAGTTAGTGACTCATGATCTAGTGAGGGGCTTGAAAGATGTTCACTTTGAGAAGGACAAGCTATGTAGTGCATGTCAAGCCGGAAAGCAAGTGGCCAATACTCATCTAAAGAAGAGTTTCATGAGCACTTGCAAGCCATTTGACTTGATTCACATAGATTTATTTGGACCAACCACATACACAAGCATTGGTGGCAACAAGTATGGATTTATGATAGTTGATGATTATACAAGATTCACTTGGGTGTTCTTTCTCAATGACAAGAGTGACACATATTCTATATTCAAGACATTTTTTAAGAGGGTACACAATGAATTTGATATCTGTTAACACCAAAATTTGGTAGAGCCTGGATGACAGATGGGCCGGCACACGATGGTTCGGTAAGGAATCATTCGGCTAGCAGTATGGTGCCAATGATACTGTAGCATTCGAGGAAGCCGCTTTATTCGGCTAAGGAGCCCGAGTCCAAGAAGGAGCTGAGCGAGAGACGGTTCGGCAAACGTGGAGCACCAAGGGAGATATCCAGGGACGAGGGCCCACGTCACGTACAAATCCATGACTCCGAGAAGACTTGGAGGATAATGTATCTTAGCTAGATATTTTCGTCATTATTATTCGTAATTAGTTAGGACTCAATAAGCCCAGGGTATAAATATGAGACCCCGGAACCGTAAAAACGATCTACAAAATCAAATACAACCAATCCGGCTCCGTGCCTTGGCTCCGCCACCCTTCGAGTCCGGTCGTGTCGCCGATCTCATCGCGAGAGGATTCATCGACCCGTCGACCTCGTAAATACGGCAACCTTGCACCATGTCTAGTATCGTCAGGCGGATTTAGATTATTGCAAGAAGTCTTGTTCACGCTTAGTATCGTCGGGGCGGATTTAAGCTATCGTGGGCAAGAGGGTTCTTTTGTCGATCATGAGCCATCCGGTGGGCTAAGATCCGGCCGAGAGCTAGTTATTGGCTTCATTAGGCTTGGCACCCTAATGAATTCATTAAGTTACCGAGTGGTGCATGATTCCTACTTGATTGTCTATTTATTTACTTATGTTTGCACACACTCTTTGCCCAATCTAGATTGATGTTGCTCGGCTTTATCTTTTGTTAGATCTATATGTCATCGGTACTCTCAATGTTTATCATTAAGCTTGTCATTAGATCTATCTGTGCTGTCATAGCCGAGCCTAGATCAATCTAGGTTGTCACGTTTTCTGGCGCTCTTGCGCCGTTTAGTCATGAGTCGTCGCGGCGGGCTAAGGTTTTACGTGTAAGTTTCTTCTTCATGGACCACGGATTCGGCAAGCTTGCCGGGAACACGCTTATGTGTTTACTTGTATCTTGCGTGTGTAAGTCTACCTATCGTTAGAGTCTAGTCGGCAAGCCGTATCATGCGGTGGATTAGCTTGTTGCGAGTGTATCATGCGATGGATAGCTTTGTTAGGACGAAGATGGTTTAGAACGGTTAAGTCGGCAAGCCGTATCATGCGGTGGATTAGCTTGTTGCGGTGTATCATGCGGTGGATTGCTGTTAGGACTGATCGGGACGAATCTCTGGCTTTGCTTTAGATTAGGTTTGCATGTATACTTTACTTGTCTATGCATACGCGCCTCAACGAGTAATGAGTATTTATAGATCTATTTAGATGTATGCGTGCTTTTAGCTTATCATGGTTAGATTGTATCATGCGATGGATTGATCTAGTTGTGGTAGGTGATTTATATCTGTAGCAAGTGGTATCATGCGGTGGATTAGCTTGCAAGGGTTTAAACTTGACGGGTTTAGGAAGGCTAGACGTCTTGGCATCTAGTTGGATGAAACCTATGCATGTGTCTTTTAAATTACGTTTATATTTATGAGTTACCTACTTTTTGTTCCATGTTGTCAATTAATTCGATCCATGCAATAGAGCTCTACGATGTCATATCATGATGATCGACTTTACTTGTTCAAACATGTCTTTTATGATCATTCGGCAACTGTTATTACGATTACATCTTTACATGCTTACTTGAATGCTTTCATTATCTGTCGACAGATAGCTCTCATAGCTATGTGTCTTTACATCCGCCTTAGAGCCATACATGCGAGAACTGTCTTGGTCTCACCAGGCATGTTTTAGATCTCACGTTTACCTCCTTGTCAATTAACAGGTCAAATTGACTGGCACGCCTTCGATTCATGACGCTCGAGCGAGAGTAAAGCTAGCTATTCCGGCTTGTCAGTGTGTGCGGCGCAAGGAGTAGGATTTTTGTGCCTACAATATCATAGTCAAGAAAGTGAGAAGTGACAATGGAAGTGAGTTCAAGAACACAAGAGTTGATGAGCTTTGTGATGATTATGGAATTATGCATCAACTTTCGGCCAAGTACACACCACAATCCAATGGCCTAGTTGAAAGGAAGAATAGGACTCTCATTGAAATGGCAAGGTCTATGCTTAGTGAATACAATGTGAGTCAATCATTTTGGGCCGAAGCAATCAACACCGCATGCCACTACATCAATAGATTGTATTGTCATCCCATGATAAACAAGACCCCATATGAGCTATTGAATGGAAGAAAGCCAACTATTGCATACTTTAAGGTATTTGGATGCAAATGCTACATATTGAAGAAGGGTGCAAGACTTGATAAATTTGACAAGAGATGTGATGAAGGGTTCCTAGTTGGTTATTCCACTACAAGCAAAGCATATAGAGTTTGGAACAACTCAAGTGGTTAACTAGAAGAAGTTTATGATGTTGAATTTGATGAAACCAATGAGTCATAAGATGAGGAAGAAAATCTCAATGATGTGAGTGGAACTCAATTGGTGAATGCTATGAAGGGCATGGACATTGGTGACATTAGGCCAATTCAAGTTGATGATACAAATGATGACAAAGATCAAGTGCAACCAACTCAAGCTAGTGGTACTCATGTACAAGATCAACAAGCTAGTACATCATCTCATGACACTTCAAGTGATCAACCAAGCTCAAGCAATAAAGTCCCAATACTTCAAAACTCAAGTGTTGCAAGAGATCACCCAATTGATCAAATAGTTGGTGATATTGCTAGTGGTGTACAAACAAGAGGAAGGCTAGCGGCATTTTATGAACACTTTGCTTTTGTGTCACAAGAAGAGCCCGAAAAGGTTGATGATGCCTTGAAGGATGAAGAATGGGTCATTGCAATGCAAGAGGATCTAAACAACTTCGATAGAAATAAAGTGTGGGAATTGGTAGAAAGGCCAAAAGACTACAATGTCATTGGAACCAAATGGGTTTTCAAGAACAAGCAAGATGAAGATGGCATTGTTGTAAGAAACAAAGCAAGACTTGTTGCACAAGGGTACACTCAAGTAGAGGGTCTTGACTTTGGTGAAACATATGCTCCGGTTGCAAGATTAGAGGCAATTAGAATTCTATTAGCCTATGCATGTGCCCACAACATCAAGCTATATCAAATGGATGTCAAAAGTGCTTTTCTCAATGGAATCATAAATGAGCTAGTGTATGTTGAACAACCTCCCGGTTTTGAAGACTATCATCATCCCAACCATGTGTACAAGTTGAACAAGGCATTATATGGGTTGAAGCAAGCACCTAGAGCATGGTATGAGAGGTTGAGAGACTTTCTACTCAAGAAAGGTTTCAAGATGGGAAAAGTTGACACTACTCTCTTCACCAAGAAGATTGGCAATGATTTGTTTGTTATGGAAATATATGTTGATGATATCATCTTTGGATCAACAAATCAAGACTATTGTGAAGAGTTTGGCAAGATGATGGCAAAAGAGTTTGAGATGTCTATGCTTGGTGAACTTACATACTTCCTTGGTCTATAAATCAAGCAAATGAAGAATGACACATTCATTAGTCAAGGGAAATATATAAGTGACATGATCAAGAAGTTTGGGTTGCAAGATGCAAAGGGCATCAATACACCAATGGGTACCAATGGATCATTGGACAATGATGAAAGTGGCAATATGGTTGATCAAAGGTACTATAGGTCATTGATTGGAAGCTTACTCTATGTGACCGCTTCTAGGCCCGATGTGATATTTAGTGTTGGCAAGTGTGCAAGGTTTCAATCCTCACCTAGAGAGAGTCATCTCACCACATCAAAAAGAATATTGAGGTATTTGAAACACACTCAAAATATTGGGCTATGGTATCCCAAGGGGTCAAACTTTTGAGCTTATTGGATATTCGGACTCCGACTATGGGGGATGCAAGGTTGATAGAAGAAGCACAAGTGGCACTTGTCAATTCCTTGGAAGATCTCTAGTATCATGGTCATCAAAGAAGCAAACCGGTGTGACACTTTTAACCGCCGAGGCCGAATACATTAGTGCCGGTAGTTATTGTGCACAATTGCTATGGATGAGATCAACTTTGAAGGATTATGGATTTGATTTTCATCATGTGCCTTTGTATTGTGACAATGAGAGTGCTTGCAAGATGACACAAAACCCGGTCCAACATAGAAGAACCAAGCACATTGACATAAGGCATCATTTCATAAGGGATCATCAACAAAAGGGTGACATTGCTATTCATCCAATTGGCACCGAAGATCAACTTGTCGATATCTTTACCAAGCCATTAGATGAGAAGAGGTTTTGCAAGCTAAGGAATGAATTGAATATTCTTGATTTCTCCAACATGAGTTGAATGCACCCCACATCTATGACATGCCTCTCCTTCAAGCAAAGCAAAGGTAAAATTGTTTGACATGGCATTCATGATATCTAAGGACTTGTTAGAACATCTAGACATACAACATGGCTCCTTAGGAAGCATTCATGGAAAATCAATTAATTTCAATGTATGTATGGCATCACTATAGTTTCTTTGTCTTGATTGATCTAGTGATGGCATATGACATGTTTATGGGCTTGTAAACTCAAGTGTTGAATTTGGACATTTTGTCACACATATACTTCAACATAGGCAAGATAACCCTTTCATAAGGTGTGAAGAAGCTTGTCTTTGGTTCAAACCGAAATATATGTTGGGCAAGCTATCTAAATTTGACCAAATTTAAGAACTAATTCTTTCCTCCATCACACAACTTGGTCATACCTTTTGTGGAAATTGTTGACAAAGGGGAGAGATTAGTGCATAAAGGATTTGAAAGGGATAAAAAATTTTGAAGCACACAAGTAGGGGGAGCAAGCTCATAGACAAATTGTTGCATTTGTTTGTGTATTAACATATGACTTGCTCATTGCACATGTATTTAAATTCCATATATACATGCTTGTGTGGTGTATGCTAGTACTACTTTGAGTGGTGAATGATCAACTAGCAAGCATAGGAGATAGCTAGACATTTTGAATTCCGCACTTAATTCAAGTACCTTGCATATAATGTTGATCTCACGGAGAGTATTTTGAGTTTTGATGAAATGTCTAGTTATTCATGATGCTAAAGAATGGTGTAAATGGCTACTCCGATTGGTATCACGCTTCAAAGGTCCATTTCTTACACCTTAGCATCTTTTTGGTAACGTTGCTCTCCCTCAATTTCAATATTCATACATATGTGCAAAGCTTATATCCAATCTCTAGGCACATATGTAGGGGGAGCTAATGCTACCAAAATCAAACCTATGATGGTTGTCCAATCCTATAATCATGATCAAATTGCTTGGACAAACATGATATGTTCAAAAATCTTTTATCATAAAATCTTTATGAGGGTTGTCATCAATTACCAAAAGGGGAGATTGAAGATCTCTAGATTGGTTTTGAGTAATTAATGACAACCTAGGACTAATCTCTATGCTTAAGTGTGTATCTAGCTTGAGACGGTTCTAGACAAGTTGTGAAGCATGGTGGTCATGGTGGATGCACGGTGATGATCCAAAAGTTGATCAAGCGCTTGGACTTGGAAAAAGGAAAATAAAATGGGCTCAAGGCAAAGGTATATTTGATAGGGCCATTTTATTTTGCACTCAAGACATCATAGCGGATGTGAGTGATTTAGGTTTGATAACCGTACTATAAAGAGGAGAAAATCATAATCGCTTTACTCACCTAGTGCCACTAAATTCGAATTTCAAATTGCATGTGCATTCGGGTTAGTGACGTGGTGATACGATGAGAAACTCCTTTGGAAAAGGCTTGAGAAAATGTCATCTAATTATGCTCAAAAGATTTGAGATAATTTGGATGAGATGACATGAGATTTGGATTAAGTTTTATTGAAAATCTTGGAAAAGAAAAGTGAAAGAGGTGACGTGCTTCAAATATATACATGTATATGTGTATATACATGCTCACGTACAAGCATTTGCTAGCTAGCTTGCTAGCTTTTAGCTGTTCGGCTGCACACTTGCTCGGCATTGGTGGCTTTCAAATTCAAATGGACGACATGGCGCCTTGCTAGTGGCCGGCTGGGAGAGCAGCATGGTGGACCGTGGCTTGCTGTTTACCAAAGTCAAAAGCATCGACCGACGTGGCAGTTTGGTTTGCTGGGCGTTGCTCTTCTGATGTCCGAACCTGCTGCAGGCCATCACGAGCTGGGCCTTGCCTCCTGTGCGCCGATGGGCCATGGGACATCTGCTGGTTGGGCTCGCTGCTGCCGAGCGCTACTGCTTGGCCTGCTTGCTGCCTTGCAAGCTAACGAGGTGCCGCTCCAGTTGTGTACTGATCCATCTCCCCTCACTGCAAGCCGCCGCTGCTCAGACACAAATCGTTTCGCTGCTTGCTTCTTTCCAGAGACAGAGAGCGTGCGAGTGGAGCTTCGCTGCTGCTCGCCGACCGTTGTGGATCTGTCCGTTGGGAGCTGGCCAAGAGGATAAAGGGCATCGGTCTGCCCTACAGGTCCCCTCTCTTGCCAACTCGAAAATCTCAGTGAGCTTGCTCTCTTCCTCTTGCTTTCTTGCAAACCCTAAGTGAGAGCTTCAATCCTCAATCCCTCCACTCCATTGATTTGTGCTCCAATCAAGTGAGGGATTGTGCTCTAGAGATCGATTTGAGAGCTCCAAGAGGATTGCTTTCCTCTCCTCTCCATTTTCATGGTGGATTGTTGCTATTGAGAGATGATTGAGTAACCCTAGCGTGCATTGCATTTGTGATTCATTTCGTGGCACTAGGTGGTGATTGCAATTGTGGTCATCTCTTTACTCTTGGTGATTGCCGTCACCTAGACGGTTGGAGTTGGATTGATTGGTGAGGGGATTTGGTGATTGTGTCCGCCCCCAATCAAGGTGATATTGTAAGGGGTTCTTGAGCTTCCCGGTGGGACACCAAATTGCTACTTTAATGGATTGCTCGTGTCGTTGAGTTACCTCTCTTGTGAGTGGTGTCTTGGAGCCCCCGAGGGGCCAACTAGCGAGTGCACCGCCTAGTCCAAGAACCATCCAAGTGTTGGCGACACAACGGGGACTAGCTTGCCGGCAAGCAAGTGAACCTCGGGGATAAATCAATTGTGTCATCTCTTGTCTCCCGTGAACTTGGATTGATTGATATATATATATATATTGTTGGAATCATTTATTTGGTGATTGGCATCTTCATCATATTATTGCTATTCTTATTCCTCGTCGGTGATTGGGTCATTGCCACTACACATCGGTATACCAAGCTTTCCTCTCTTGTATTTACTTCTCTAGTTTATCTTGAGAGAGCTAGCACTTGCTTGTGTAGGTGTTCTTGCTAGCATAAGGCCTTATCTAGGATTGCTCACTAGATAGTGTAGTGACATAGCAATTATGTGCCTTAGAGATAATAATCACTAGAATTGCAATAGGTGGCTTGCCTAACATTTAGAGCTAGAGCAAACCGCATTTAAGCCATTTGTTTTACTAATATCTTTGCTCTAGTGTCTTTGAAGAATTTTTTTATTAGGCTATTCACCCTCCCTCTAGCCATCTAGGACCTTACAAGTGGTATCGAAGCCGTGGTCACCGTTTATTCAAGGCTTAACATCCTTTGGTGCAAGATATGGCTAATATTGTGTTCAACTTGATGCTAATTTGTTTGAATACCATCACAAGACATATTTTTATTGAAATCACATACTAAAGGTCATCTCATGATCATATCCATTCAAACCAACTCAAATTTGACTACTAAGCATTTAAACCATTTAAGCATCTCATAGCAAGCAACATGTGCATATATATATCCAATTCAATCAACTCATATGCACCCAAATATATGTGATCAATTAGGAGTATACCTTTATAGCACATGATCATCCATTAGCAAGCTTCAACTTAAGTATTTGCAAGCCATTAAATAATTTCAATAAATCACCACAACTTGAAATATAGCACTTGTATGTTGTAGCACTTGGACTTCACTTGTCATGATTTGGCATTGGGATAAGAATAGCAATAAGCTTCAATACTTGACTCGATGAAATAATGAACAATGTGAAATCAATTGAATCAAGCCTCCAATGCCATGGTACCTACAAACAATCATCCACTTTTTGATGGTACTCAAACTTGTTTGGGTCCTCTCAAATTAGGTGCAACATACTTAGGCAATGCCTTAGTATGGGTAGCGGGATGTTTTGCAATAGCAACCAATGAGGTGCCATTGTCATCCTTTCTAAGCATATTATTATCATCAATTGAAATAAGCTTAGAATTATCACCTAGGGGACATGAATGAGCCATGTGTCCCTTTTTCCGGCATAAGTAGTATCTTCTCTTTTGTTGAGCCCTTTGTTTCTTGCTCATTTGATGCTCCTTCTTGCCTTGCCTCTCATGAATTGCTTGACTTTGCTTCTCAAGCTTGCTAGGACACTCCGAGGCAAAGTGTCCCATGTCTCCACATTCAAAGCACTTGATGTGAGCAAACTTTATTTTCTTAGCTTCAATCTTGCTCATCATCTTGGAATCTTGGATATGAGTTGGATGCCTTGCATAAGCTCTTCCACCCCTTCTTGTTTTCTTCTTTATCTTCAAGTCATCAACTTTAACTTCATGGTTGATCTTGACTTGATCTTGGGGTTTTGGTTGATGTTCTTTTTGTTGCTTCAACTTGAGCTTTTCTTCATTTGGGCAAGTCTTAGCAAGATGTCCCACTTCATGGCATCGAAAGCACATGGAGTGAGATAACTTCCTTTGTTGAAGCCTCTCTAGCTTCTTTGCTTCTTTAGCTTTGCCCTTTCTTTCGGCCTTTGTCATCCTTCTCTCAAATCTAAGGCCATGCTTGTCACCATAGTATCTTTGAGACTTCAAGATTTGCTCAAAGGTGACTTTTAAATTGTAACACCTCTCTATCTTGGTTATCAAGTTCTTCACTTGCTTTTTGAGCTTTTTGTTCTCCTTCAAAAGGTTAGTCTCACAAGACATAGGAGAAGAACAAGCATCTAAATTTGAAGAACATGATATATCAAATAAATCATCACAAGTGGTGGATACATGCTTCTTGCCTACATCACAAGGGTTAGCACAAATATGTGATTGATCATTTGACCCAAGTGATGAGCTCTCACTAGTTTTAGATTTTTTATTTGAAAGCATCTTAGTGAGTAAAGCATGGTCTTGTACCAAGTTATCATGAGTAACACTAAGTTCCTCATGAGCCAATTTTAGCACATCATATGAACAAGTAGTAACATAAAGTAGATGCTCTTGTTGTTCACATGTTTTCTTTAGAAAAGAGATTTCATTTTCCAAATTCAATGTTTTTGCTTTCTCATTTTCTAAAGACATGGTCATGCCAGCAAGTCTACTAACAAGCTCATCATAAGAATCAACATGATCAATCACATTGTCATTTGATACCTTTGTGTCATCTAGTGACATGAGACAATGTGTCGAAGTAGTAGATAGACTTGTGGTAGCATTATCAACCGAAAGCATGAACCATCATCATTGCTATCAAGTGTGCTTGAGGTAGAATCATCACTTGCAACACTTGAAGCATCATCATCAACCTTTGATGCCTCATCCTCAAACTTGCCATCATCCCATGTGGAGGCATCACCGAAGGTGCTCTTGATGGATTCCCACAACATATGTGCGGAACTCTTGATGTTCACCTTGTCATGCAACTCAAAACTCAAAGCATCGAGTAAATAACTATAAGCATTAAAATCAAGATCAAATAAGACTTTTTGAGTTTTGGTTAGATTTCTATGGTCCATGACAAGATTGAGACCACGGTAACAACCCATCAAACCTTAGGTCCCATGGCACGAAAATGATCAAGCATATGATGTTTCCACCGTGCAAAGTGTGTGCCATCAAAAATATGTGTGTCACTCAAACAAGCATGATCTAGCCCACTAGTCGCCATCCTCTCGGGTCGGTTAAGACCACTAAATGAGAGACCACGGCTCTGATACCACGTGTAGGGTCAAGATGGGGACTAAAGGGGGGTGAATAGTCCTTTCTAAAACTAATTGCGTCGGCTAAACAAATATGATGCGGAATTGAAACAATTCGTTTAGCCAAGACTTCACCCCTCTAGCTATGACTCTAAATCACCTCACAAAAGATCCTACACAAAGCAAATGAGGTGATAAGCCTAGCTTGAGCTCTAACCGTTTCTATTGCAAGGTCACACAAACCTATGCACTAGTACTTTAAACAAGGGTGAGCTCCTACACAATTCTAATGAGCAAAAGCACAAAGCCAACCTAAGCTCACTACATGCACAATGGACAAGGCGACACACGCCTAACCCAACGGCTCAAAATACTTAGCTACACAAACTAAGCAAAGCAATTAAACAAGCTACTCAAGCTAGTAATTGCAAGAGCTACTCCACAAGCACAAGCACAAGATATATATGAATGTAAATACAAAGTTTGTGATTTGGAGAATGCAAACCACCGAGAAAAGTAGACAAGTTGACATCGGTGATTTTTTTACCGAGGTATCGGGAAGCTTGCCAACTTTCCCCTACTCCTCATTGTGTCGACCAACACTTTGGGTGGTTCCTTCGGTGTTTCACCTAGATGGTTCTTCGGTGTGATCCTCAAACCACTTGCCCCTTAAGGCACGCCCCGCAAGGCACCGCAAGACACCACTCTCAAGTGAGCCCCTCAAGGCACCGCGATTGAACCCACACTCACAAGTGAGGTAACTCAATGACACGCTCTAGTAGTGTCGCTCTTCGCGATCCCCGCGAGGTGAGCACGAACCTCTCACAAATCCTTCTCCGGAGCACCGCACAATCTCCAATTGCGTGCTTCAACGGAGTCACAATCTCCAAACCGTCTAGGTGATGGCAATCACCAAGAGCAATAAGAAATCTACAATCACAATCACCACCTAGTGCCACAAATATGAATCCCGAAATGCAATGCACTAGGTTTCTCAATCCCCTCTCAAAATAGCTCTAATTTTGAGTGAAATCAAACGGGGAATAAGTAGATCTTCAACCTCTCATACACACCCACCAAGGGCACTCAATCTCTCTAAGAAATTTCAGTTCAAATCATGTATCATGTAAGAGAGATTGAGGAGAGGAAGAACCCTAGCTTCTCTCCAAGAGATAGAATGGGGGAGAGAGAGCTCACTGTACTGTGCTTGGCTGGAAGGGAAGCAGAGGCCAGCGACCTTATCCCAGAACGCTGCCCTGGCCTGGCTTCCAACGGTCGGAAGCCTCCCCACCGGCACAGCCCCAACGGGCAGATGCGCAGGCGACCGGCAGCTTCTTCTCTCGAGTGCTCTGTCGTACTAACAAGCGGCGGCGACTTCCTTTCTGTACGCAGGGAGCCAGGATTTTCTTTACGAAGGAACCGGACCAGCTTCGTGCGGCAGAACTTGAGCTGGATCCCGACCTGGGCCAATGAGCCAGCGCACAGCCCAATACTTGAGGCCAAATCGGACCAGTCCATCGGCAGCAGCAGTCTACGACTTGCGCTCGGTCCAGCAGCTCGGTGTCCTGACCCATCACGTGGACGACCAAAGGCACCAGGTCCTGCTCTACGCTCGGTCCATGCAGAGGCAACCGGATTTTCTAAATAAACTTGCCAACGCAGGAGCCCAGCCATGCAAGTGCTAGGGACGGTGGTGATCCTATTTTCTTGAATTAGCAAACCAGCCACGGGTCCCACCAATACCTCTAATCTCTCTCTTGATTAGCACATGACCGAGAGTAGAGAATGAGAGGCTCTCCATTTGCGCATGCAGCATGGTTACTTTGCCATTCGGAGCTCATTTCTCTTCCATATCTTGACAAAACTCAAACCAAAATATGTGCTATCTTATCCAAATACGTCAAACCTTTTGAGCACTAATAGATAGCATTTTCCCAAGCTTTTTCCAAGGAGTTTCTCATCGTATTCACTGTGTCACTAACCTTATATGCATATGCAATTTGCAATTCAAATTAGTGGCACTAGGTGAGTAAAGTGATTGAAGTTTTCCCCCCTTCATAGTACGGTTATCAAACCTAAATCCGGTCATAACCTTCTCTACTCACCTATGACCGGCGAAATGAAATGCCCTACAAATATACCTTTGTCTTGCGCATTTCCATTCCGCCTCCTCAAGTGTCGAAGCAACAAATGCAACAACACGATCAAGAATGATATGATCCATTTCATATCATCACATGACCCTATTGGTACATCGATCTTGACATCACTTGCTCTTCATCGTTGCGTCGGTCCGTCGGCGTCAAGTCTTGCCCAAGCTTCACCGCCTTGCGGTCCATGACTTCAAAGCATCGACTTGCCCTTCACACTTGCAACCGGTCCATCAAGCCAAGCCTTGTCTTGATCTTCACCACCTCGGTCACATGACTCCATATCATGTCTCATATGCAATAAGCTCCTTCATTGCGTCATCACACGTGAACTATTCTCTTGTGTATTATCTCAATCACACATAATTAGCTCACCTAATGTTGTCACTCAATTACCAAAAACCATAAGGGACCTTTCACCGTGACCCGCTCGGGCCGGGGCCGGCCCCCGCTGGTCGCTACGGGCTACGGCTCGTGGGTCGTGCCACCTACGGGCTCGGGCAAGCCTCCAGCCCATGGCCCGTCCGTGGGCCATTTGACCGGGCCACGGGCCACTCGGCGGGCGCCGGGCCACGGGCCGGCCCACAAAAAGGAGCTAAAAAAAACGAACGCGACGGACCGCCGCGGCTCGGCTCGCTCCATGCGCCGCCCGCCGAGAGCGACGCGGCCGCGACGCCCCGCGCCCCGCCCGCCGCCCTTGCGCTTCTTCTTTGCGCCCGCCGCCGCCGCCGCCGCTCATCCCGCCGCCGCGAGCGCCCCGCCGCCCAAGCGTGCGAATCCTCTCGCCGCCGGTGGTGTGGAGAAGGAGATTGGGTCCGGGAGAAGGAGATTGGGGTGGGGATGGGGATGGGGTGGTGGGGATGAGTAGTTCCTTTTTTTTTATTTATTTAGTGGAGAAGGAGATTGGGGTGGGAAAGCTTTATACGCCTGTTAACACTGCGGGCCGCCATCGGCCAACCGGGCCACCGGGCCGGGCCGGCACGCGCCACGGCCGAGGCGGCGAGGCCCATGGCCCGCCCGCCACCGGGCCGGGCCGCCCGTAGCCAGCGCATAACGGACCAGGCCGGGCAGTACCGGGCCATTTTGCCGGACTCGGACCGGCGCGTGCCGCGGGCCAAATGACCAACTATAGGTCTGTTAGAGAGTTGCCGTTCCGTTTGCATGCAACCGAGGGAGAGAAAAAAATATTCCATCGTCCCTTGTTTGTGATGAGAGAAGAGTGCGTGGGCCCTCTTGCATGCATGCATAGTTGACTTTGATAGAGAGAGCGCTCGCTGCTGCATGTGCTCGTGAACCAAGAAGCCAAAATTAGCCAGGAGCAGGTGCGTTGTCGTCCATTCATCCGTTGCTGCCTTGGCTCCTGTCCGTTGCACATGAGCTCGTGAGACGGGGACTGCTGGGGCCCGCGTGGGGACGGTGTTGCAGTGTTACGAGTGCCGCGCGTGCTTGGCCCAGGTGAGTGGTGCGCTGCTAGCTGCTGCCTTGCAAGTCCGATACCGGTTCATTCCTCCAGAGTTGCAAGCTGCCGCCGCCCGAGACTCCAGAAACAGAGCGCGTGAGAGCCCCTGCCTTGCCGCCGCTGCTCGGTGCCATTGGAAAAGTGGGTGGCCACGCCGACCGTTGGAGAGGCACCGTCGGCCAGTGGCGAGCAGAGGATAAAGCCAGGCTGCTGCTCTCCTTCTCAACTCTCTTGGTTAGTTGAAACAAAAGCTCCCTCTCTCTTGCTCCACTTGCTCAAACCCTAGAAGAGAGTTCCAATCCTCAAATCCCTCCATCCTATTGATTTGTGCTTCAATCAATTGAGGGATTGTACTCTAGAGATCGATTTGGGGGCTCCAAGAGGATTGCCTCCCTCTCTCCATTTCATTGGTGGATTTGTGTTCTTGAGAGGATTTGAGAGAAACCTAGTGCATTGCATATTGTGATTCAATTTCGTGGCACTAGGTGGTGATTGCGATTGTGGTAATCTTGTTTCTCTTGGTGATTGCCATCACCTAGACGGTTGGAGTTGGATTGATTGGTGAGGGATTTGGTGATTGTGTCCGCCCCAATCAAGGTGATATTGTGAGGGGTTCTTGAGCTTCCCCAGTGGAGGACTGAATTGCTACTTTAGTGGATTGCTCGTGGCTTGTGAATCCTCTCTTGTGATTGGTGTGCTTGAGCTCCCACCGGGATTTGACACCGTGTCATTAAGCTTAGCAACCATCAAGTGAGTGTATCGCCACAACGGGGACTAGCGTGCTTGGCAAGCACGTGAACCTCGGTGAAAAATTATCGTGTCAATCTTGTTCTTGTTCGCTGGAGATTTCATATTGATCACGGTGATTGGCTTCCACCTCAACACGTCGACGTCGGTATATCGATCACATCTTCTCTAGTATTTATCTTTGATATACTTGTGTAGCTTTGCTTAGGTTGTTTAGTTGACTAGAATAGTTTAGCTCCTAGTGATAGAACTAGTTAGCTTATCTTGCTCACCTAGGAGTAAACTCAACCTAGCACTTGTGTGAACCTAGAGATATTAGACTTGCTATATTTGTCTTGTGGCTTGCATAGCTAGTTTGTAGCATCGCTATATTTGCTTCGCCATCTTATTTATTAACCGCCTTGTCAAGTGTTGTTTGTAGAATTTTTTAATAGGCTATTCACCCCCTTCTAGCCATTAGGACCTTTCAAATCCCTACCGGCTACCCCCTCCTTCTCGGGTCACCAAGTGAGCGCAGCAACGAAGACGACGCTTCGTGCGCATCTGCTTGTGCCCAATCAATCCCAACCGACTACACCAAAGGAGGAGCGATAAGCGGGCAAAGCCAGCCCCTAACATTCCACGAGCTTCGCGGCTCACGACCTGCGGAGCCTACTATATGACAGTACGTTCAACTTCCGACCATATTCCGACAAAGAATAAGTCCTTAATTGACTGGATGGAAGGACCACAATATCCATCCAATCTCACATGTTTTATTAACCAATTATCAGCAGCAGCTTGACAACCACCCATGTGATTGTTCACAACATTTTCTCAAGTGACCGGAATCACTGTCTACTGCAATCATGATACGAACATTAACCTAGACCTCTACATAGGATAGGGCAACTTTTCAACAAGGATCTCAATGCATCAACGGTGTCAACCATTTTCCTAAACTTAATGCATGAAACATATAAAAGACTCAAGTCATAATAATTTGGAAGAATAGGAAAGGCGAATGCTCCGCGGCTTGCCTCGCGAGAACGTAGCAGGCACGTGCTCCCGGGCACTCGGGAAGCTCGACGGCCGACTCTTCTCCTCCGGTGACCTCTTCCTGACCGGACTCCGAGGTGGTGAAGATCCCCGGTCTGCTCCTCGATCAGCTCCTCTATCACCTCTCCCGATCCCGAGATGATGCATATGATGGAGAAAAGAAATGGTTACAATTACATAATTAAAGACTTGCATGAAATAAGATTTGTATGATGAATGAATGTTTCATGATGCATTCTATTAGTAAGTGGATATCTCTTCCGTAGAAAAACAATCAATTCTACACAAGAAACCCTACTAATCTACATCAAGCAAACACCCTAACTTACTAATCACTAGAAAATGGCAGCTAGACATGCTATCACTAAAATAGTCCTACAGAGAGTTCTACAACTCCAAATTCAGTGAACAAATACTCTATGGAAAGCTAACAAAATTTCCTACAAAACATTCCATACCACCCTGACCTGATTCTGACATTAACAGCCTCAAAAAACAGAGAAAAACAGAGGCTCTGTTTCTAACTCAATTCATCACATACAACCACCACAATTTGCAAACTACTCATGCAAACCTTATCAATCTTGAACAGCAGGTAAAACCAAGTCATTATCCACCAAATAAACCTACTGGATAAGCCAAAAGATAATTTAAAGCACATAAAATAATATGCCCTAAATACCACTACACATGCACACTATAATTATATAAATGTGCTAGGAATAATAAATTGACCAAACATCTTAAACTACCAGGGTAAGCATACCAGCAGGTCCTATTCATGCTAGGAACAATTAGTAAATCACACAAAACACATTACCTTAACATAAACATGCATTTCTCATCTATTTTCTATGCAACATAAATATGGTAAATACATAACTACTTGAGAAAATTCTACAAACATTACGAGCATCTTACTGTCCTAACAAGGCTACCATAAAAATTTCATGGCAAGGTCATGCACATACAGCCCTACACAAAAATGACAAGTCGGGCACTAAATCTATGCATGAAAATACTTTGTATTATGAAAAGTGTCAGACAACAGATTTCTAAGTGTGATAAGCTTCTAAAACCTATCAAAAGCAAAGATGCCAAGTCTCACATCCAACACCCCAACATTTATTTTTCTATGAATTTCCAAAGATCACATTGAAAAAAGGCACATAAATAGAAAATCACATTTCTTCTACAGAACATACCATGCATAATATTTTTCCTGGATTCTACTCACAAAACCAAGAACATTTTGTACAGGAAGCATATTTTTATCTTGCACCAATTAAAAGATATGGATTTTCTCATTTTCCATGCATTTATGGCCATAAATAAAACTCTATATAAAAGTTATCAAAAAATAAGGTTTCATATTTTTATACTGTAGATTATCATCTAACAAGCATGACAAAATTTGTCTCACTCAAAAACACCTCAAAATGACCAAGTTATGAATTTTCTAAGCCTTTCAAACAAAACCTGAAAAACGTAAAAGATAAAAGAAAAGAAAAAAATCGTGCGGGTCCCACACGCCGGTGACCCAAAACAGGGCACGGCGGCGGATCGGGCGACGGATTTTCGCCGACGGTGACCAAATCACTCAACCCGCCTAGTCAAATCGACGCTACTCGCCGAGACAAACACGATGGTGCCCTTGGTTCTAGCTAAAACGGTCAAAAGACGACGACGGCGGCGGCGGCTCAAGGGCGGGCGCTGACGGTGGCGGTGGCGATGCGGCGTGCCGGTGCTCGGGACCGAGCCACCCAAACCTCGTTCTCGACTCTATGCTACTCAACTAAGACATGCAAGCGTGTTTTTGGGCTCAACGGAGCAACGACGGCGACAAGACAAACGCTGGCACGCCGGGCGGTCACGGGCACCGCGGCGGCGACGGCGCGCGTCCCGCTGAAACGATGGCGTACTTCACTCAACCATCTAGCTTGGAAGCTCGAGCACATCTAGACGGCTAGAACACGCAAGAGAAAAAGCCTAGACGCGACCTAAACGGCGAACACGATCTTGCCCCAACGACGCCATGGCGGACTTCGGCCGCGAGCGGTCGGGAAGGTGGAAATGAGGTCCTTACCCCGACTTTTACCTCCTTTCGACGATGGCTTTGGGTAGAGCAGCTCATGGCGGAGCTAGGGATTCGTTTTGGGGTGGATTGGTGCGGGGCGACGGCGAACACGGGCGGCGGCGCCGGATCGACGGCGGCGCGTGCGCTGGCGGCGTTTCCACGCCGAGGCCGGCGGGCGGCGGCAAAGGGAGTGAAGCTAGGGTTAGGGGCAAGGTGTTGCCCGCCCTTTATACGTGGCGCGCGACACGGGAGCGCGATCCCGATCCGGCCGTACATCGGCACGCCGATGCGGGCGGTGTCGGCCGGGAGCCGGCCGATAGGTCCCCTCCCCCCTCGACATTGCCTCGGTTTTTGCTCACATCGAGATTCGTGCGAATTTGGAATTACTCAAAACCGCGATTTTGTAGAGAATTTCATAAGCTACAAAACACTCAATATGAACTTTTTCTAATCCGGCCTAGATTAGGAGATAAAAATTAAAAACAGCAGGTCATCACATCAACTCAAAAAACAGAGTTTGAATTCAATTCAAATTTGACCCAAACTGTTGGGCACTATTTGAACCACTAGCAAGCTTTTTTCACAAGAAACTCATAAATGACTTTTTGATCTATATAAAAAGTACTACACTTCATCTATAGAAAACTTTTTGCTAGAAAGAACTCTATCATGCACTTTTGAAAGGAGTTTCAAAATGACTCAAAAGAGGTTTGAAGCTCTAGGGCAGATTTATAAAAATTTTCTAAATTGAAACTCAAGCTCAAACATGGTCCTAAATTATGTCAAAAATATATCTAGGCACAATCTAGGTCCAAAACCACATTATGGCAAAGATATTATAGTAGCTAGATCAAACAAGCATGAAATGAAGTCAAATCAAAGTGAATGTCACTAGCAACATGATCATGCATGAAATGATGATTATGCTATGCAAATGATCATGCTTTCAAGGTGCTTAACACCTAGGGTGTTACGCTGATCCACGACCGCCTTGGACTAAAGGTCTAGTTCGGGTTGGTAATAACAACCAGGATAAAGGGTTCACACATGTGGTATGCCATTGACTTAGCGGTCCTGGGTTTGAATCTTACATACTGCAAGAGATGCCTCCATAGGATTTTAATTATTTTTTGTCTAAGTGTATGAGCTTTAGTCCTGAATCCATAGTCCTGGTTAAACAAGAATCTTTTTGCTAATTTGACAGTTTTTTTAAACTAATTACAAGATTAACACGGGTTGATTTTATATTTCAAAACTAGCACATTTGGTGGCGCCTTTGCCAAAGGCGCTGACACCGAGGCGCCATGCATGGTGGTGCCTCAAGACCTCCACGCGGGCACCCGGGCCGCGCCGCCGACGCCGACGTGGCGAGCCTTCAGCGCCACATGCAACGGCGCCTCGGGGTTGGCCTTGAGGCGCCATTGATCAACGGCGCCTCAAGGACTAATAGCGAGCAGCGACAAACTTCCTCTACCCCAACCTCCCTCACTCTCTGCCCCGGCCGCCCGGTTGGAAGAAGGCGAAGGGAGGGGCGCCGCCGCCCGATTTGGCCTCCCCGGCGCTTCCCCTCCGAATCCTCCTACATCCTTTGCTCCCGTGAAGGTATTGCTCCTCTCTTCCTTCATTTTCCCGGTAAATTGAGGATGGTGGGTTGGTGACTAGGGTTTGGGCTAGGGTTCGGTTGAAGAATGTTTTTTGGTTGAGCTATGGGGATTTATTTTTAGGAGAATTAGATTAGTTCCTTGTGGATTCAAGGTTTAGTTTCATATTTGTTTAGTTCCATTTGGATTTACAAGTTAGGGTTAGTGATTTTTAGTGGTGCACCATATGATTAATTAATTTATTTATTGTTTGGGGTGTATGGTTACTTTGCTAAATTGTCACCAATTTTTGTTACTAGCATGGAGTATGACTATCGGAAATTGAAGTGGGGCCGAAAAGGTCGCCCTCCCGAATTGTACCCCGATAGGTCTTGCAAGGATGCCGACGACCCTCCGTAACTCCCAGTCCCTAGCTGTGATTGTGGTTTGCGGGCCGTTGTTTCCCAGCCCGTGGCATTCGGAGACAAATTGACGTTGTTTCTACGAGTGCGGCTCATATGCCGTAAGTATTTGTGTAAGGATCTTGATGTCGCCTAGAGGCCTAGGGGGGGTGAATAGGCCTGTACCTTAAAAATCACCTGTAAAACAAACTCGAGCGGTTTTCGGAACAACGCGCTGCATCAATCTGGCGTCGCGCGGCATCGCCGCCTTCGTGCGGCACTGCCTCGTCAAGCTGCACTGCTCGCCTTCGCTGTGGCACCGCCGCCTCGGCGGACAAACACAAAACCGGCAGTTTGAAATCTAAGCAACGAAACTTAGATCGAGTGAATATCCCAAGTTCCTCGCACACAAATATATCACATATATCCAATAGAATGTGCCAGAACTCCTCAACAAAGTAGATCGATGAAACCCTAGCTCACAAGAATAATATGCAAGAATGTAAATAGCACGCGTGAGACAAGGATTTTTCCCGTGGTTCACCGTCGCCACAAAGGTCGGGTTACGCCCACGTTGTTGAGGTATCCACAAAAGGATTGGGATTCGCCACACAAGCTGTCCCTTCCCTCGTTCTCAAGTCAAGGGAGTGAACCCTTGAGATGAGGGGTGATTTTCTTGATTTTGAGTGAGGTTACAAACCTCCCAAGGCTGCCACACGAAGAGGCAAGCTCAAGGGCGACGCCTAGCCGCTCTAGGAGCAAGCTCCAAGAGGAAAGAACCCTAGGGTTCCGGCCAAATGTGAACCAAATGCTCTTTCAAGTTGGGGAAGTAGTAGATCCGGCCTCCACAAGCGCTTTGCTGCCTTTTCCCTCAAGATTTGATGGTGGAATCGAAATCTTGGCTTGGGGGAAGGAGGAGCAACAATGGAGGAGTGAGAGAGAGCAAGAGGTCTCTTTAAAGTCATTGCCGCGAGGTAGGAGATGAAGTGAGCGGATCACCGTTGTGGGAGGGGTAGGAATGGTATTTATACCCGACCGGGCCCAACGGTCGGATTAAGTCGCACCGCCAAGACTTAACACGCGGCACTGCCGCACCTAACACACGGCACCGCCTTGCACGCGCGGCCCTTTGCACTTACGCTGCGGCACTCGCCACGCCCGCGAAACAACAAAAGTGTAAAAAGTGTCTCTACCGCCTGCTTTGGTCGTGAGGTGATGTTTTTGGCTGAACCGGAGGTTTGAGCATTTAGTTCACATGTAGCCAAAGGTCCTAGGATCCCTCTTAATAGTACGGCATGTCCTAAACTCAAAACATAAATGAAATTAAACCTCCATGAGTCTAGGTTGCCATCCGTTGTACTTGAAGGTTCCATCAACCTTTACATCATCCTCTATCATCTTTGTCTCATCTCTTAGAGCAAATATATCTTGTGCATGTGACTTGAACCATTTCCACAAATATGAGTTCACCTCCATGGCTTCAAGTCACTCACACTAATGATTTGATCCTCAACACAATATGACTCCTCATAGCTTGATTAGTTCCTCGACTAAATGCAAGTACTCTCTTCTTCACCTTAGCCATGGTACCTCGGTCCCAAGCCAACGCTTGCCCTTCACCTTCGCTTAGTACCTCGAAGCCCTTTCCTTGCTATCTTCACCTTATCAAGATACACTCAAGTCACATCATATCAAGCAACCATTGAATAACCGTTTCTTCAACATTTTGATCCTTGCTTGATTATTTTGCGGGATATGAATGTTGAGACCAATCAAGCTTCGGTTTGACTCACATAGAGACATACATGGATCAACATCAATATGGTCAAGCCAATTCACGGTTCCTTATATCCTATCATTTTGGATTGACACTCCAACACTTATTTCAATCTTCTATTCATGGGAAACAAGCCATTATAGAGACCAATCCAAAATCATCAACTCTTGTCTCATTTGCCTTTTGCCAAGTATGCTTGCTTTCACATGATGCTATGATATTCCACAACATATAAGCCATTTTCTTGATTCCATTTGCATTGTTGTCTTTTTGCTTGAACTAGATTGTTTTCATCATCTTCTAGTACAACAATACACAATTTGGCTTTGCTTCCAAACTATGTGGAATACCATCAAGTTTGCTTACTTGTTGAACCTTGAATATACTTGTTACTACATAATCCACAAGTATATGTAATAGACTCGATTTCTGTTCAACACTTAGCAAACTTATTAGACCTTTAATTATGTTGTCATTCAATTCACCAAAACCCACTAAAGGGCTAGATGCACTTTCAATCTCCCCTTTTTGGTGATTGATGACAAAACAATTAAAAGCTTACAAGAGATTGATAAGCATTAAGATTTTGAATCCTATGATATAGTGAGCTCCCCCTAAATGTGTGCATTGAAGGAAATTCAACTTTTGGCCTCAAATGCCAAATGCACATATTTAAGATGAAGTGTGAGAACTCTCCTATATCTTAGCATCCGTGGGGTGCAAGGTGTTACATGATAACCGTGATGCTCATGACATTTCATGCACTCAAAAGATAAACAATTCACCACACAAGGCATGAAAGTCACACACTAGCATAAATGGTCCTTAAAGAGCATTAATTTAAGCTATCATCCTTGCACATACCACAAAAATTTTGAAAAAATCTTACATGCCTCTCCTTTACCCCTTTAAATCCACATATCAATCTCACTTTAATATTTCTCCCCTTTGGCATTAATCTCCAAAAAGGATCTCTCCACCAAAAGGAAGAAATATGATTGTAGACAAGTGAGAGCAAGAGTAGGTCAAGGTTTAGCATATAGGATTTCTCTCCTAGCATTTCTACCAAACAAAGTATGCAACGCTTTAAGTCAAGATGCTTGAGAAGTTAGTATATTTAGCTCATATCTCACTAAGATGACATTCAACATGAGACTAACTCATGACATCACCACTAGAGGTATCAACCAAATATCTAAAGAAATCTCTAATCTCCACCATAAGAACAAACTCATGATGTGACTCAAAATATTGCATACACATGCACACACTAGCATGTAAGGGCCTAGATGCACAAAGGTAGTACAAGAGTTCATGGAGCGATATATACCTTTGTTCTAAGCCTCACAATCTCCCAAAGAAGATGATTTCAATATTTGAATTTAGTGCTTTGATGGGACTAGTAATTCTTTCTTCAAGATAATTTCATTTGTGCCCATCTCTCAACATCATCATTTTCAAGGAGATAACCCAAGCTTGTGCTTCATTTCAAGTGAAAATCCATTGCTAACTCCTGTTGTCATACTGAGATACTAGCTGAAGACATATTTCTTGATATATCAAATTTAAAGATTATCCATCAATATCAATTGAAATAAGATCTTCGCAATTTTGACATCACTTGAAGAGTCTTCATATGGCTTTGTAGAAGGTTTGCAATGTTTTGGTTGTCGGTACAGATAGCTCAGGGGCCATAGGATGAGTATATATGCGCCCAAAACCAAAACTAGTCATTAGAGTTCAAAAACAACTGTCATGACCTGTCAGGTGCGACCGCTTGCGCCGCTACGGTGTGTACGGCTGCTCGCCGCTGCTCAAAATGTAAAGACACAGTCACCTCACCAAAAATGCCATAACTTTTCACTCCGAACTCTGATTTCAGTGATCTTGGACTTTATGGAAAGCTTATCTCGAGAGCTATCCATACCAACCAATGGAGATCCCAAAGATCAACAAGTTCAAGTGTTCTTCTATTGAAAGTATCTTCACAAGTTGATGCCAATTTGAATGAATGCTCATATCTCATAGTATCACCTAGACAATACTCACAAAGACAAGAGATAGCATTAAATTGCACAAGCTAGAGTTTCACAACTAGTGACCCTTTGGATGTGGAAGGCACGGTGAGTCACTAATTGCAAAACCTCATAACATAGACTAAATTCCCCTTTTTGATAATGCATACATATATATGTGGAAGGCAAGAACATATGCACTTTTTACTTAGTTAAGTCCAAACAAGGGAATTTAAGCTATATTATGGAGAGTAGCTACTAAAGAGATAAAAACACAATCCAAATAAATATGAGAGATAACTTTACCAAACTGGATTGAGTTATTGTAGCATACCCATGAGAAACTCATTCTCGGAAGAGAGACTACACAAATCACTAGAAGAAAAGGTTAGTCTCAAAAGACACAAGGCATAGGATGGGCTCCCCCTTAATATATGCATCAAGTACTTGAATTACTTGTGAAATGCACTTGAATCGGTTTAAGAGTCAAGAGGAGTTCATCCTATATCTTGGTCAAGGCACAATAAATTTGCAACAATTGAAATTATGCCAAGAACACATACCACCACCAAGGTAGATAGATCACCACATTGATATGACCACCATGAGTGAGACTTCAATAATTTGGATGGCCATGTTTCTCACTTGATAAATTGTGGTGAATTAGAGCTCTTATGATCATCCAAGATTCATATTAGGTTCCCAGTTCTTTCTTTACCTAAAGCAACTCACACAGGGGAGCAAAAGGTAAAATTCATGAAGTTTGCAATTGTGAACTAGGAGTCACCAATCTTTGTAGACAAGATCCTGGGTAATCAATGGGATGAAGCATATGCATTTGATGAGCTCTAGAGAGGAGGATTAGCAATGAAAAGTCCACTCTTCAATTGTTTTCTCCAACTCTTTCAAATCTAGTTCCACTCAAGGGTTGGGGCATTCAACATTTAAAACCTGGAGCACTTGGTTTATGAAGACCGAGACCTCCAAGAATAATTGTAAAGCACCTAGAGAATCCAAAGGAACTATCCATCCTTCCATTTTCAATGTGTGGGATTGCATATCATATATGTGAAGAAAACCAATAGTCACACAAGATTTAGGCTAAGCTCCCCTAAATTTGTGCATATAAGAGTACACAAAGTCCACTTAATCACAATAGCAATATGAAGTCGGGGAGAGTTTTGCACTAAACTTCAACAGATCTCAATTCCTTCAAGCTTCTTGCAATCGATAGTCTTGAGTGATCACCTCTTGTTCCAACTAATTGCAATTACTTGTTACTGTTTGTACTTTGATTGCAACTTATTTGGACCCTTGTGTGATTAGGGGCTTCCCCTACATCCATGCATGGCCGATCATGGTGGTGAGGCGCGACAAATCGCCTGAGGCGCGGCAGACTGCCCTTGCTACTTGTCCAAATCAAGTCAACATGAGATTGCTCACTTGTCCAGCCAAGTCAACATGAGATTTTCACTTTCATATAAACTCTTTTAGATCAAACTGAAGCTTCATAATTGCAATGAATCTTTCATGACCAACTAGGGAGCCAACTCAATCTTGTTGCCACAATGCAATCCAATTCCATTGAATCAGTTTTTCAGATTACGTCATCGTCGAGGAAACTTCATATCTCTCGGACCACTAGCTCAATATGCATGAAAATTGGTAGAGATGTTCATCTATGAGTCCTCTAACTTCTCTAAAAGTTTCAGCTAATTTGTACTTCATTTGATCAGATCAAATCCATTTTCTACCAAAACTGCTTCGGTTCGAAACAGCAATGCTTGAAGGCGACGAAATTCAACTCAAAAATTGACTTTCTTCCAAACTAATCTTCATGCAAGTAGTACAGCAACAAGTACTGGATATGTATATCATGCTCACAAAAGCTTTAGGCGAATTCATCAATGTTTGATCTTTGAAGTCCATGCTTGATGGCGAACAACTCAGATTTCAAATTTCTGGACAGATTTGATGATTCATTTCATTTTTTCTTCTTCTTGTCCAATCTTGAGGTGGATTTGGTTAAAAGTACTCACAAGATGTTATATCTATTCAGTCCTCTTATTCATGTTTGCAATCTTGTGAGTTCCTCCAATATTGCTCATCCAATCTCAACCTCAAACTTGATTTTGCCTAATCTCAGATTTTGATCTCTCGGCCTCCGGCAAAATTCATCTTTCTTTAGGTGAAGAGTAACCATCATGCTTGTGATGTATCCAATTTGATAAGCACAACCTCTTATGAATTTTCTGTGAATAATCTCAAACACAAGAGGTCATTAGTAACACAAGCACTAGTTTCTCATTTAGCAACCCTTTGTATGTGTGGAAGGCAAATGGGTCACTAACTAGAGAAACCTCATAACATGGACTAAATCTCCCTTGATGTCTCATGCACATTCTTTTGAGTGGAATGAAAAGTGAATATACATGATTGGTCAATTAAGTCCAACTAGTATATGGCCCGTGCTAGCCATATTACGGTGATGTCTAGAAAAAAACAAATCTAATGAAAAATAAATTCACAACACAAATGACAATGACATTGTGGTATTGTCTATAGCCAAAATAAGTATCATATTTTGGTTTTTTAGCAATCAAAAATATTTTTCCAGTACAAACTTGATCCATAAGAACTCAGAAGGTACAATTTTCTAGTAGCTATCAAAATATTTTGATTTGATATCATGTCATAAGGCTATGATCCTATTTTAGATGAAACACATCCCAAAATAGAAAAACATACGACAGAAAAATGCTTACCTTCTAAAAGTGATCTTTCTGCTCGTCATTTTCCCAGTTAGAAAGGCTTTGGATGTCCTATGGAAGGAAGGCTTGCTGTGGCCATCTCTTGTCACACCTAGAGAGAGGATGAATTAGCTAGGTAAGGACAAGGGTTTAAGCAGTCATGATATAGAGTCCAGACAAATACGTATATACTGTTATAATACAGCACATACATGCGACATATGCTTTTCCAATATATTTAAATTTAAATAAATTAAAAGGTCTAATTTCAAAAATAATAAGTATACTACTCAGAGAAACAACAGAGAACAAGCATATTTACTCACATATTTGACCACTATACATAGCAAATGAAAGGTAGCCCATAATATAAGAGTTATTTTTATCTAACCAGGGAGATTCTCAGGATGAGTGTAGCAAAATGTCATTGTCTCCTTCAATGGTTGGAATGAAGTGATTTATGAGAGGGTGTGCTCTGGAGCCTTCTCCTTCCTTCAACACCATGGACTCTAGGTGCTCTATGATCTCCTGGTCTGATGGATTAGACGTGACACCGGCTGGAAATCCAGCCAGGTCCTTCAGTCCTTGTTGCACTTGCATGGTTTCAGTACACACTGCACACCCATATATGTATGTGAAATTCAGAAGAAAGGTTCAATTCCTGATGCACACCAGAAATAATTAATTTAGCATACCAAACAATTGCATATAGGGCAGGTGAGAGAAACTCTCGCGTCGGTGCCATTGCTGCTGATCATGGCGGTTGAATCTCCCCTGTTCATGTTGGCTTCACGTGTTTACTTTATGCATAGTAGATTTTCTTTTCTAAGTACTACGCAATAGAACAAGAAAGGGCTGATGAGGAGAAGATTTAAGTAAGAATTTACGGGTACAATTAACCAAAAGTACTCCAGAAACCATTCTAGGGCTGAAAATATGTAAATACAACTTGTTATCTAAATAGAAATCTGAACACATAGACTGCTCCAGCAATGGACCGAGCATCAGTTACCACTGGAAGAAGCCTAGAAAGGGGTGAAATTAAAGCAAAAGCAAACATTCATGTACAGTGGAGATAGGATAAACAAGCAGGCAGGCAATAACTTGAAAACCTGCAAATCCCCATGGACCAGATCGGTGTCTCCCCAGAACACGGGCCTGCTTTCGTGGAAGTGAAGCGGAGTGTGGGGAGAATTAGATGGACTAAGCCCCCGCCACTCCTAGAGCACGCCGTTTTACACCACGCCCCGCCAACCGATGTGCAGGAGGACGCCGCCACCGAGGCCGGATATGGTCCGACGGCGGACCAAACGGCGAGGGAGTGGCGAAAACATCGAGGAAGTCGCCCTCGATTCGACATGAAGTGCACGCCATCCATTGTGAAGTGTTCCGTGGAGGCAAGATACGATCTCTACGTGGGAGGAAAGGTAGGACAGTTGTTTCCGCGAACGCGTTGATCCGCGCTCGCGAAGACGGAGGCGTGACGCGGGGTGTGACGCCGGGCGACGCCGGGGTGTGAAGCCGATGTCCAATACTTTTGATCCCGCCGTTGAATCGTGTCCGGGAAAGAGAAGAAAAGATAATAGACCCCCTAGGTTCATTTTGATTTATTTTGAATTTTTTGTAGACATTTGTTTCTATTTTTAGCCTAGCAAAGTTGGTGCATTAGTAGGGTAGAAGGGTAGATTTAAGCCATATTATGGTGAGTGGCTAACATAGACAAATCAACTTCCAAAAATCAACTTAGAGAGAGAGAATACATCACATGATTTTGAATTGATTGCCTTCATATATAGCACACTCCATTTGAGGAACACATTCTCAATTAATGAGACTATAAAATTCACTTAGAGAAAAGATTAGTCTCACAACTCTAGCCATAGAGTAAATTCCCTTTGATAAGTGCTCTAAGTATTTGAATTTCTCACATAGCACTTTATTCATTTAAGAACTTAGAATTTTCACTCTATGTCTAGGTCATGGCAACAATAGAATAATCAAATTAAACTATGCATGCCAAGAGATACTCACAACCATTGTACCATGTAGATGCCCATAATGTAAGAATAAGAATTTGGCAATCTACCGTATGACAAGATTCCATCAAGTAGAAGGTTCTTGAATTGTGAGTAATCGGTGGATTTACTTCACTTGAGCTTGATTCTTTATTCTTGGTCTTCTTCAAATTTTCTTGTATTCTCCAATATGAAAACCAAGAGTCTAAATCCTTCAAACCAACTCATAGTATGCATGAATGAAGAGAAACTTTCTTCAACTTGAAATTCTTGATTTGAAGTCCACGGAGGAAACTCAAGTCATCTATGTTGCTTCATGAAGATGATCTATTCAATTCCAATCACACTTTTCTTTCATGAACAACCACCAAAGAATATCCTCAACTTTGATTATTTTCCTAAGTGGCTACACAAGACACAAAAAGTAGTAAAATTTGAACATAACTTGCACTTGAGATTTAGATGTTGCCACCCTTCTTGAATGTAATGAATAAGATGATCTCTTCATCTTCACTTTGCTCATATGAAAGTTGCAACTTTTGTTCATGAACTAGAGTCGAATCGCTTCAATGGTATATTCATATCTGCGGCACCGCGCCGCTACCCAAATATAATTGCCGCGGCTTTATTTACTGCAACAGAGGTTATCTACACTACATAGTTGTCGGGAATTTGGTGCAAAAGAAACTTGAGGATCCTCCACTTATTTTGGTGATAACATTTCAACCATTTAAGCTTCCTTAAGGGTCAACTCACCACCATTATTAAGATTTGATCAGTTTTAAAATGGACCACTTCATCCGAATGCACCACTTTCTAAAATCGGAGTAGTGGAAGAACCATTCATAACTTTTGATTCCCAAAGGATGTGAAGGTCAATGAGCACTTGTTGGAAAGCTTATGAAGTCTAGTTTCCAATACCACCATTGCTGATCTGTTTGCAAACTTCATTTTAGCTGCACACCAGTTTTAGTACAGACTGGTCGAAATGTCTACAGATCGTCATATGCTCAACTTCAAATGCAAAAACTGTATCAATCTACAATATTCCTTGGTACATGCTGCACATGGTATGAAAGCTCATCAAGTTAACTTTCAAACCCAACAAACGGATTGTCATTTGCTCTTTCCAAGATGGAGTTATGACCGAATCAATACAGATCACATTTAAGACCGATCAACAACACAAGGTGGTTCTTCAATACCTACAACATGAATAAGATCTTGCTCTACTAGAGAGCCATTAAAAGCATCATATGGCAAATAATTCATTTAAACATGAAGCACTCTAGCCACTCCTAATAATTCACAAACACACACATATATTTGTGAACTACTAGAGACTACACAAGTCAAATGGCTAGCTAAGAAGGATTAGGTACTAGTTACCAAGGTGAGTATGAAGTATGAAATATTTCCATTGATTCATTTTCAGGTCAACCATATATAAAAGTATATAATGTAAGTTGGTTGATAGCTTGAGTGAATATTTTCAATCGACTTGCTCAAGCACCCCTCAAACTTCATATCACCTCCAAGTACCTACAACACTCATCAAGCACAACTTGATGGTACCCAAACTAAGTTGGGTCCATCAAGGTTAGTCCTGAGAGACTTAGGCACCCAAATGGCCTTTGTGCTAGCACGTGGTGAACCAATCATCTCTCTAGCACAAGTGGCATTTTTGGGCATCCTAAGCATATTTGAATTAATTGACAAGTTGAGCTTAGGAGTGTTACCCATGGGACAATCCTTACTTAAATGTCCCTTTCCTCTACAAGTGTAGCATAGGCGGCTCTTGTTCTTGTTAGCCTTCTCTTTTTGCATTTTGCTTGCTACCTTGTTGATGAGCCTCTTTCTTGATGTTGACAAGCCTTCACTTTTTCTTGTTTGGACATGAATTAATTTCATGTCCTTTCTCATTGCATCCATAACACTTCTTGCCTTTTGAAAGTGTGGCTTGGTCATCAACCTTGTTGGAACAAATAGAGGCATTGTGTCCCATGTTGGAGTACTTAGCACGAGCCATCTTCTTCTTCTTTTGGATCTTGCTCATGCCCCTCCTTACTTTCCTCAAGATGCAATCTTTGACATAGTGACCCTCTTTCTTGCACTTGAAGCACGTGATGAGAGTCTTCTTTGATTGATGTTGCACCTTGATGGTCTTGGGATCTTTGCTATCATGCCTTGGCATCTTTGTTATGAGCTTAGTCCGATCGTGAGACATTGATAGCCTTCCCATTTTGTGGGGCGCTGCACTGCCAGCCCTTAGGGGCTGGAAGACGCCTTGTGATCTGTCTGGTGAACTATACCAATCTGCTCCTTCCTCTCAAACCGCACACACTTAGAGCCATTCACCATTTCTTCAAGATGTTGTCTTGAGAAGGTTGAGCATTGCATTTCCCTTCCAACCGAATCAAGTCCCTTTTTAGCCTTTCAACCTCTTCCTTGAGCTCTTCATTCTCTTTAGTGATGGAATCATCACAAGTTTCTATAAGTACATGCTCACTGGAAGGTTGGCTTGCATTTGTATTGGCCTCTTTTGTGTGCCCGAGCTCATCATTGATCATTTCATTGAGCCTAGCAATCTCCTTTCTCATAGCTTCCATATCAACAAGGTTAGTGGCATAAACATTCAAATCAAGATTAAAGCATTTTCCACAACCTTGGCTAGTGGAGGGAGTAGAGGTGTCCTTTGCCTTAGAGGGTCTGTGAGGTGCTCTCCCTAAGATGACTATATTGCAACTCAATCTCCTTGTGCTTTTCAACTAAGACACAATACTTGTCATTGAGTGCAATATTAGCCTTCGTTGAGAACATGTTCTCTTTGCTCTTCGACCAAAGCCTTGTGCAAGGAGTCCACCTCACTTCCCTTTAATGCAAGAGCTTCCTTGTTAGCAACATACAACCTTTCAAGCTTGTCAAGTTGTTCATCTCTAGTTGCTAACTCAGCTTGGGTACTCTCTAAATCCGCCATTAGTTGAGCAAGAAAAAAAACTCTAGTTTTAGGATCTAGATTCGGGTGAGTCTAGCATACTCTTTTATCATCACTAGATTCACTATCACTAGAGCTTTCACTTAGATCACTACTAGAGATATCACTAGGAGGTGGAGGAGGTTTGGCTTTTTGATTTTACCTTCTCTCCTTTTGCCATGAGGCACACATGAGATGTGTCATAGAGAGTTGTGCCTCTAGGTGAGGTGGATTCATCATTTGGCCTCCACCAATCACAAGCTTCTTCTTCCTTCAAAATGTTAGTCTCACAAGAACTAGAGGAAGTAGAAGTACCACTTGTAAAAACATTGTTCTCACCAACCATTTCATTACCATCCATTAAGTCATGTGTTGGTGAGGAAGTGGTGTGGCATGATCAATTATGCCTTTTGGGAGAATCACTTGAGGCTCATCATTTGTTGGTGAAGTTGAGCACTCCTCAAGTGGTTCCTCCAATGAGAGCTCCTTCTCATCATATTTGGACATGCCATATCTTTCTTTGAGCGTGGTCCAAATGATATGAGCATCATCAAGAGGTTCATCATCTCCAAATATGACAAAGATCAAATACATCTTCACTCAAAGCACTAAATAAAACATTAGAAGCTTGAGCATTGTATTGGAAGCATTTCACTTCCTCTCTAGATAGATGGTCCAAATCATCACTAGGAGGTGAAATGCTCACATCTACACTGCTCTATATCGAGGACCCATGGCCCTAAAAATATCAAGCACACTAGCGGACCAAGATGCATAGTTTGAGCCATCGAAAAGTAAAAGTTCTAGAGATACCTCCTCACTTGTCGACATCTTTCTCTCAAGGGCGGTTAAGCCCGAAATTGAGAGCCTAGCTCCGATACCACTTGTAAGGATCTTGATGTCGCCTAGGAGGCCTAGAGGGGTGAATAGGCCTGTACCTTAAAATCACTTGTAAAAACAAACTCGGCGGTTTTGGGAACAACGCTACGCCCTTTGCCTCGCCTCGGCGCCGCCTTTGCCTCGTCATGCGGCACCGCCTCGCCTTCGTGCGGCTGCTTGCCTCGTCTGCAGCCCACTACCTCGCCACAAGCGCCGCGCCTCGCCTGGCGGAACAAACACAAACCTGCAGTTTGAAATCTAAGCAACGAAACTTAGATCGAAAGTGAATATCCCAAGTTCACACACACAATATCACATATATCCAATAGAATGTGCCGGGAACTCCTCAACAAAGTAGATCGGGATGAAACCCTAGCTCACAAGAATAATATGCAAGAATGTAAATAGCACACGTGAGACAAGGATTTTTCCCCAAAAGGTTCACCGTCGTTGAGGTATCCACAAAAGGATTGGGATTAGCCACACAAAGCCGTCCCTTCCTCGTTCTCAAGTCAAGGGAGTGAACCCTTGAGATGAGGGGTGATTTTCTTGATTTTGAGTGAGGTTACAAACCTCCCAAGGCTGCCACACAAGAAGAGGCAAGCTCAAGGGCTGACGCCTAGCCGCCTAGGAGCAAGCTCCAAGAGGAAAGAACCCTAGGGTTCCGCCAAACGTGAACCAAATGCTCTTTCAAGTTGGGGAAGTAGTAGATCCGGCCTCCACAAGCGGTTTGTCGCCTTTTCCCTCAAGATTTGATGGTGGAATCGAAATCTTGGCTTGGGGAAGGGAGGAGCAACAATGGAGGAGTGAGAGAGAGCAAGAGGTCTACTTTTTACGTTCTTCGTCCAGGTAGGAGATGAAGTGAGCGGATCACCGCTGTGGGAGGGGTAGGAATGGTATTTATACCCGGCGGGGCCCAACGGTCGGGATTAAGTCTTGAATCGCCAAGCCCACCTAACAACACGCCGCACCTAACAAGATGTGGCACGCAAACACGCTGCATGCACTTGCCCTCACTTACGCCACACCTGCCACGCGCCGTAACGCAAAGTGTAAAAAGTGTCTCTGGATGTTGCTTTGGCCGTGAGGTGATGTTTTTGGTCAAACCGGAGGTTTGAGCATTTAGTTCACATGTAGCCAAAGGTCCTAGGATCCCTCTTAATAGTACGGCATGTCCTAAACTCAAAAAAAATAAATGAAATTAAACCTCCATGAGTCTAGGTTGCCATCCGCTTGCACTTGAAGGTTCCATCAACCCGCATACATCATCCTCTATCATCTTTGTCTCATCTCTTAGAGCAAATATATCTTGTGCATGTGACTTGAACCATTTCCACAAATATGAGTTCACCTCCATGGCTTCAAGTCACTTCACACTAATGATTTGATCCTCAACACAATATGACTCCTCATAGCTTGATTAGTTCCTCGACTAAATGCAAGTACTCTCTTCTTCACCTTAGCCATGGTACCTCGGTCCCATGCCAACGCTTGCCCTTCACCTTCGCTTAGTACCTCGAAGCCCTTTCCTTGCTATCTTCACCTTATCAAGATACACTCAAGTCACATCATATCAAGCAACCATTGAATAACCGTTTCTTCAACATTTTGATCCTTGCTTGATTATTTTGCGATATGAATGTTGAGACCAATCAAGCTTCGGTTTGACTCACATAGAGACATACATGGATCAACATCAATATGGTCAAGCCAATTCACGGTTCCTTATATCCTATCATTTTGGATTGACACTCCAACACTTATTTCAATCTTCTATTCATGGGAAACAAGCCATTATAGAGACCAATCCAAAATCATCAACTCTTGTCTCATTTGCCTTTTGCCAAGTATGCTTGCTTTCACATGATGCTATGATATTCCACAACATATAAGCCATTTCCTTGATTCCATTTGCATTGTTGTCTTTTGCTTGAACTAGATTGTTTTCATCATCTTCTAGTACAACAATACACAATTTGGCTTTGCTTCCAAACTATGTGGAATACCATCAAGTTTGCTTACTTGTTGAACCTTGAATATACTTGTTACTACATAATCCACAAGTATATGTAATAGACTCAGATTTCTGTTCAACACTTAGCAAACTTATTAGACCTTTTAATTATGTTGTCATTCAATTCACCAAAACCCACTAAAGGGCTAGATGCACTTTCAATTTGTCGACATATTGCGGTTTTTCTTTTGTTACTATCGGCTAAGTACCAAGTTTGATGAAATTATGTTTTGTAGGAGGACATTGAAAGGTGCTTCTTTTTCCAATGGATTGACGAGCCCGATAAGTTTGACCCAAGGTACCTCATGTTCAAAGACGCAGTACAACTACCGAATTGCACATGACCGCTTCAAGCGATGGGTTCCACCTCCCCTAACCCTCCACCAATGAGTGATTTCGACAAAGGAGTCTTGGACACATCGACGACTAGAATCGCCGCCACGATGCCATTCTTGGCGGAGATTATCTTTGTGGTAGACAAATGGGAAGAATTTTCGTGTGGGAACAAGAGCGGCTGGAATCCCTGGATTGCGGCGTGTCATTTCGAGAGAGCACCTATGGGGTCCCAAGTCTCTTTGGCCCGATCCGAAAACTTGAGACAAGAAGAGGAAGAGGGTAATAAAGCCTAGGGAGTACGAACCCGTGTTATGCAAATGTGGTGTTAAAGCGAACTATGGTCTTGTTCCTTTGGAGCTTGGCATAGGCTAATGAATGCGGGCATATGGATGACTATGTTGAGGTTGGTCGCTTACCCCTGCATCGACAATGACATCACACAATATTTTCGCTAACACTTGTTGATTTCTTATCTTTAACATAGCACCGGAAATGCAAGTGGGAGAATTACGAGGGAGAGGATAAGGTGAAGAAGCGGATCTCGGCTCATAAAGCCATGGACCGAGAAGATGCATTGGGGTAGTCGGCTTGTTGACTTGTACCTTGTCACTTGCTGCAGACATGAGCAAAATAGGGTTGCCACGCAAGATGGGTGTGAAAAGCCGAGAAATTTGGACCATGAAAGAAGAAAGAAAAAAAGAAGGAAGAGGAAGATGCATTGTACTAGAAAAGGAAGGAGGTGGAACAAGAGTACAAGGCCATCAAAGACCTTGAGGATGGTCTACGTTTGAGTAAGTGTTCAAATAGCACAATCCTAATGATACGCTCTCTCATTTTAAATTTTGTGGAATCATATTTGAATGTTTTTGTTCACGAGAGATTAGAGGACCGGTGGTTTTGTTGTGGACGAGTACGGGGCGGCGCACATTCGTGAGTGTGGTGGAGGAAGCACAAAAGAAGGCCGGCCGAAGAAATTGACAAACGTGTAATACCAGCGGGCGGAGGCCGAGTTGAACAACAAGGAGGCCCAAAACATGGATGATGACGGTGACTTTTCAAGATTGAACGAGCTCATAGCCCTCGGCGAGGCCGGGTTGAAAGTACCCAAGCAAGAGGCCGTCAAGTGCCCATGTGGTGTTCCGACCAACTACGGCCTGACTCTTGCGAGTGGGGGAATAGGATATTTTTGTGGCCATATGGTGGATTATGATGAGGTTGGTTGCTTCATGCATTGTAGGCAATATCATGCCTTATGTTCCCTAACTCATATGGGTTGTTTTTCGTTTAACGAACACTAGAAAATGTTTGTGGGAGCCTTTTGATGGCAAGAGGGAGTTCCTCGAGACATGCAAGGCCAAGAACGAGATGGAAGATGGTGATCGGCTTGTCAAAGAGTACCTACTCATCCGTAGGCGGGAGCGGCGTGAGCATGCCCGCGGTTGGGAGTATTGCGCCAACAAATTTTAACAATATGAGAAAGGAGCGGCGCCAAGAGCGGAGGAGGAATAAGGGAGACCAAGTCCCCGTGGTGCCCAATGTGCGGGAGGATGCCATCCCCGTGGTGGGCAATGTGCGGGAGGACATAGTCCCCGTGGTGGCTCACGTGCGGGGAGGACCACGCCTTCTGTGAGGACGGCAACAAATCGGATATTGCATGCCCTCGCCGTTGTGCCGAAGTGCGGGGAGCACATTGTCCGGGATGACACCGTCCCCCGTCGTGGTTGAGGTGGAGGACGACACCGTCCCCTCGTCGTTGATGTGCGTGGGGAAAATGATCATGACTTACGGTCCCCCAGCGATGCAAGTAGTAGTCTATGAGATTTATGAGGCGAAGACGACGCAAATGCAAGATGAGGAGGGTGAAGAAGACGCAAATGCAAGAAGATGATGAGTGTTGGTCCCAAGTTTCTCAAGTAGCCGATGAGATTGAGGCGAAAAATGCAGCCCAGGGTGGAGCAGTGGGGACTAGTCGAAGCAATGAGGTTCTTGTGGAGGAGAGTGATTCGACGAAGACTTGCTACCGGTGTGCTTCAGATTCACGATGTTGATCGGTGAATTGATACTTGCATGCCAATATGTAGTGAAGAATGTTGTCTTATCTATTTGCTACGTATCGATCCATGTTGAACTATCCGTCTTGCCGCGAACTATGTCGTGAACTATTGTAACCTTATGCTTATTTGTCGAACCATGTGGTTAACCTTATGTGCATGCGTACAACCTTGGAAGTTCGGGCATTCTTTTCTTTTTTACGGCGCCGAATGCTTGTGGCGCCTTTGGCAAAAAGGCGCTGAACTTCGGGCGCTTCGGGCGCCACGGCAAAGGCGCTGAACACTGGCGCTGAAGCTGGAAAAAAAGCGCCACGATTACTGGCGCCCGAGAAAAAAAAAAAGTATGCGGTCTTAGATCTCTAGATTATTTTCTACGTTATTGCTGATTTTAAAGGAAGAAGTGGTCAGAAAAGTTTTCATCACCACTCTAGAGTATTAGCTAATTATTATGATCACAAATGATCTAGAACCCTTTATTATATGCATGAATTGTGCCTCAATGTAAGCCTTTGTAAGGACTTACTCCCTATATGTTTTCCATCTTTCTCCTTTTCTTGTTGCCTTGAGGATAAAGTTGGAAATAATGTGTCCGTTGAATAAATCTTTTGTGCCGTAAATGGTCAAAATCGCATGTATGTTTGCTATTGCTAGTAGTATAGAAAAGAAAAAATATATATAGTAGATAGATAAATAGAGGTTTATATTTAGCCACATACTCTCTACATTTTTTTAGCCATAACATAAGTGCATATATAAAATAGTCTCTCCATGCCATAACATAAGTGCATAAAAGTTTAGACATATTACATAAGTCTCTCCATGCCATAACATAAGTGCATAAAAGTGCATATATATTACAAAAGCCTCCATGCCATAGCTGGATCCATGTAGCCTTGTTTCAACCCTCTTTCTTTTTGGTTCCGTAGGGAGTATGTTTGGAGTGTACCCAATGTCTGTGCGGTCACGCTCGCGTTGGCCTCGGCGATAGTCTTGGGCTTGACTTGTACCCTGAAGCATGGTTTGCACTAGATTAGTTTAGGAAGGCATAAAACAAAGAAGTTAGAGGATTGGTTCTATGTATTACCTGATGTTCTGTTTGGGTACCTAAGGGTGCACCCTGGGAGACGAAAACCTCGTCATAGGCAGGCATGTCCCCGTCATTCTCGTCCTCCTCCTCCTCCTCCTCCTCCTCCTCCTGTTCTTCCTCGGTAGCAGGGGGAGTACGAAGAAGGCCGCCTGGGGTCTGGTGGACGGGAGTACGAACAACCGAGGATGACCCTTCCATGTAGGCTTGTGGGGTCGTGGCTGTCGGCAGAGAACTCGAATCGGCACGGACTAAGCGTGGGCGAAGCTGCGCCGGTGGTGGCACAACCGTAGAGCGCATGCAATTTAGCTTTTGAGCAAGCTTCCTGCATTCATGCGCCACTTTTTGCACAACAAGGACAAAGAGTTATGACATCAGTTGCAACACTATGTGGTTATCTGTATAAGATCAGAGAATGTGTACCTTTACATATTGTTTCAAAAAGTCGTCAGGCTCTCCTTCAGTCTCTTCTAGTGCTTTGAAGCCTTCATCTGAGATGGATGTTAGTCTTGTTGCCTGCAAACAAAATGGAAGTCATGACTAATAATGTTTTAAATGGTGGATAGTTCTAGGCTAGACAAGTATTTGCTAAACTAAATTACCACATGATACTGCAGAGGGGCCGTCTCAAGGCGTGTCCCATCCCTAACCATGATGTCATAGTCATCTTCAACCACATTGATTTACGCGTGGGGTTGTTGAAAGTGTAAGGGTGTCTTCAAATGTGTCCTTGTATTTCTCTGTAGCCATTCTAGGTATTCATCAAAGTTATCTTTGGTCATGTGGTGGCCCCGAGTCGCTCTCGATCTTATGCTGTTCTCCCACAATTGAATGGACCGTAGATGCGTCACTTGCCCGATTTTTCTTTGTATCTCTTCTTTCGATCATACCTACATGGAACATGTGTTTGCCAATGATAAGTTACTATCGTGCCACTCGGTATTGCTGCAATTGTGGACAAATGAATGGACTTACTTATGCAATTGTGGGTTTGTCGAGTATGCTGGCAACGGGAACTGCTGCCACCTTCCAAACTGGCGGCACACCCGGACCGGTAAGTGCATCTCTATAGCGTGGAAGAAGATAAGACCCACGCCGGTGCGCCACTCGTCCGTCTCCTCGAAACAACGAGGACTCGGGTAGTCTTGCGGGTCATAGCACTTCTCCCAAGGAGTCCAAAGACACATGAGAAATGTCTAAGGAAGGTCAAGCATTGCTTTGGTGTAAATAAGGCAAAACAAAGCACGCATTGTAGGGTAGGGTTCGAACCTGAAATTGTGTAATGCAGTCAAAGTTATCGTGTAATTTGCTTGTACCTCCCTCACCGGTTTTCCTCCGACTTGCTCTAATTCTTCCTCACCTTCTTCACGGGGTGCATTTGTCCACAGTACAGAGCGGTTGGGGAGTACATCCGTGTGAGGCCATGGCTGCAGTTTTTTCAAGAAGGTGTAAGTGGACAAAGGACAAGCTCATATGATAATGGTATCTTGCACGCTTAAGAGTAAATCATTACTTACACGCAAGGCGGGAGGATTATTGGGCCTCGCGAATCGAAACCGCTCCCCAAAGACCAAATCGGAGCGGTAACAACAACCACCTAGGGTTGGCGGTGTCGTCAGGACGAACGACGGCACAACACACATCCGCCGATACATCCATGCAAGCACCGCGCTACCCCCAGTCTGTTGCTATTTCCTCCCATGGCTTGCCGAGAATGCCGAAACATCCGGTGATCATGTTTCCTTGACCATCTGGGAAAAGGAATCCGCCAACGAACTGCCACGGCCAAACCTTGGCGTACCTCTCCACTACTCGCTTCGGTGCGTTTTGATTTAGCTCCCCAAAGTGTTCTACGAGAGCCAGTCAAGTCACACCGGATGTTTTCCCGAAATTGGGTTACAGCTTAGAAATATCCAGTTAGAAATATCCGGCTGTAGTATTAAAAAGAACTCGATTTTTTATACTTACTTTTGTGAGTCCGGTGGCCGCCCACCACGTAACCGCTTTCGATCTGGCCCTTCCCGTTATCCCCATCGAGAAGACCGGTCACCGGAAGGCCGCCTAGCTTCAAACAAAATATGAACTTCACATCCTGCATAGTGATTGTCATCTCACCGCAAAGGAAAGTGGAAGGTGTGTGTCTCCGGCCTCCACTGTAAGTTTGTATTACACAAAAATAGAAATTAGAGACTATTTGACGAAACATGGGGAAAAACTAGCTGTAACAAGTCAGTAACAACTATAACCTGTCGACGAGAGCTGTTAGGAGAGGTGGATCAAGGTCCGGTAGCCCAGCAACGACTACCCGCGCTAGCTCAAGGAAGCCAGCGCGACGTATGTACTGCGCGTACCGCTCGTCCCAGTGGAGTGGACTGTGCACACGTGGTCGAAGCGGTGTTAGGAACTCTTGAAGCTGATTGTCGGCCAACAAGTGCGCCTAGTGCTCACGGTCGTACTCGGTGTCAAGAAGGGGGTAGTTCTCGTGAGGAGCCATCCTGTGAACAAGTTGAAAACAAAGGTTAGAGCATACATGCATATAAAAAAATAAAAACTATAAACAATGTAACAATTTGAGGTGCTAGTAAATAACAAGATACAAGCAAATTAATTTGTATACCCTTATTGCCCTTCCCTTCTATGTCTCGAAGCCTTGTGGCCGGGCTCACCGCAAATGTAACGCAGTTATTTGTGCCACGTGTCTCTCGTCGAAGTCCCCCCGCAAATCTGTCTTTTCCCGTAACCTTTGATGGCATCCATATCACCTCTAAGCCGCTTCGTCTTCCGCCTACCCTTCCCCCGTCTTCTCCGGTGTGTGATCGGAAAGGTAGTCCAAACCATGGTAAGGCGACCCACCGTGTTTTCATCAAGGTACGGCTCAAAGGCCTTTTCCCAAACTTTAAGCGTGTACTCTCGGCGGTACAATGGTGACATATAAGGGAGATCTTTGTAGTCATATCGATGACCTTGCACGCAGCTATCATGTGATTTGCAAAGGGGCATGCATGATCCGAGGTACGTTACAAGTACACTCCACTTTCTCTAGATCGACCACATAATTGATACCTCCATAGCGTTCGCCACCCAAGGTTGTACCACCCCGGCCTCGCACACTATAAACCTGCCTATTTGGCCCGTACGGTTCGCCTATCTGCATCTTCAACCAAGCCTCTTGCTCTGTTATGAATTCCCTAGCAGCCTCTCCAAACGGACCATCCTTGGCGGGTAAGCCTTGCACCGGCCTTGCCCCAATGCTTTACACAATACTCATTGCACTTCGAAACGAGTACTTAACTATTCCAGATGCCGGTAAGGCTCTAACACCTTTGAACACACGGTTGAAAGATTCGGACGAGTTCGTAGTCATTATGCCCCAACGCCATCCACCCTCATCATATGCTAACGCCCACTTCTCCTTCTTCTCCATCCGACACTCGCAACCATGCACTCCCAGTGGGTTCATCATTTTATCAAGCTCAGCCTTCAGATCCTTGAACTCGGTTTGGGTAAGGACATAACAAAGCTCCTTAACCTTAGCACAAACCTCCTTCTTCCTCTGACGCCGCCAATAATTAGCGGCAAAATGACGCATGCACCATCGATGGACCAAAGGCGGGTGACCCTCTATTTCTTCATCGGCGGCATTAAGGAGACCCGCGTGGATGGTCGGATATCATACAAACCTTGCGAGTTGGCCCAAGCACATGAACCCTTAGATGCCACATGAACCACGACCATGACTCATTGCACTCTCCCTCCGCCAATGCAAATGCCGTACTACTATTTGCTTCTCGGGGTCAACAGCAGCTGCCATCATCAACACACCCTTGTACTTCCCTGTTAGGAAGGTGCCATCAACTAGAACAACGGGCCGACAATATTGAAATGCATGTTCCGTCTGTGCAAAGGACCAAAACACACGTTTCAACACATGCCTCACTTTCCCTGATTCTGATCGGTAAGTGATACCGCCAGTGTCTATGAACCATTTCAGCCCTGGGTTGTAGTACCTCATTGCACATAATATTCTAGGAACCACGTTGTGCGCTTCTTGCCACCGCCCCATCGAATGCGCAATGCAATCTGCTTAGCACGCCAAACCTTCCCATAAAGGGGCGTATACTTTGTAAATCCGACCGCTGATGGATCAAGGACGATATTGAAACATCGTTGTTGTCATCAACAAGACCCAATATCGACGGGCAAGGTAATCGCGTGCCGTGAGTTGAGGATGCTTCTCATTTGACTTGTTATCAACACATGTGTGGGGTTGCACCACTCGAGTTATCTTCCACTTGCCATCTACTTTCTTCCGAGCATTTACCCTCCACATACAACCGTTTTTCGATGCGTTTTTGCATTCCACATAGTACATCACCTCCTTGTCGAATGAGTGACCTTGTACGGCTGTGGTGGTGGACAAAGATAGTTTTGCATAAACAACTTTAGCTCGGGTAATGTAATGAAAAGCATCCCCTTAGAAAGGGTAACATTCGCATGATTGCGCCCGGACTACTGCACAACTCTAGGCGGTGTCACAGGCTATGCATATCGGTCATGCTAACGTCCCTCAGTAGTTGGGAACGCCTCTAAAGGTACGCCCATCGACCGCAATCGCATCAACTCGTCTCTCGTACGGATCCGGTGGAACATAGGGCTGTGCTTATTTGAAACGGAACAACGGAACCGGGAGGGGAACATCGGCATCGTCTTCTCTAGTTAGTCTTCCTTGCACTGGCATTGCATGAAGTTCTTCGATCGGTAATCCTGTTGGCACAGAGTGAACAAGAGGGGACATCCTCTCCTCCTCATAATCATCCTCGGACTCAGACTCACTGCCTACCAAATCATCGATCCTCTCCTCCTCCTGTACCTCCTCCTCCCGCCGCTCGAAATCATCCACATCGTAGGTATCGTCTACCAAACCTGGTGATCTAATCCCGGAGTCGTACGCTGCCATCTCTTGATGGTCCTGCGTCAAATGACCGTCCAATTGTGTATCTTCCTCCATTGCCTCAGGACCGCCTCCATGACAATCAGAGTAAGGGCCGTCATCGTCATCCTGATCATCAGCTATACATCTCTCCACCACCACCTCAGGCATTTTACAATTGCAACCTTGTAGGACCCGGTTATAGCGGGTCCAGTGAGCCGAGTCAAGCAAGGGCATCATGACATAGCGCGGCCTAGTGGACCCTGCATCGAACCTCCCACTAAGTGCGACCTCCACACCAAACTTCTGTTTCAATCGTAGCAAAAGAGCATCGTAGCTAGGAGGTTCGTCAAACATCTCCAAATCCTCCTCCATGCCATCAAACATACAATCCTCTTTCGTGACACTTCCTCCATAAAAGACACAGACAAAACAATCCATCTACACAAAAGGATATTTTAAGTATTTTAGGACTTCAATTTCGTGACCTTGTCCACCTAGCTAACTATACAACGTAATTGTCGTAACTAACTCTCCAAAATAAGTATCCAAACCTAAATAAGTAACTAACCAAATATCTAACTATATAACCATAACTAAGAAAGTCAGTAGGTCTATACTACCTACCCAAATAACTAACAAATCACTAACCAAAACAAATGCTAACCCTAACTAATCTAATTCGGTAACTAAACTAACTATATGTGATTTGCACTAACAATCTAACGGTAGATAGCACTAACAAAAAAAAAAAAAGGAAAGGAATTACCTTGCCGTGCTTCACGAGACAGACGAAGGGGTGCCGCCGGCGGCAATGGCTGCCCGCTGGAAGCCGCTGGCGCGCGCCACAGGGGCGGAGGGAGCAGCCGGCGTCGGCGGCATTCCGGCAGCGGGCGGCGAGCTACTCCAGGGGCGGCGGGCTACCGGGCGGCGGCTCGGCAGTCGGCCGTAACCACACAGCACCAAATCCGGGCGGCGGCTCCGGGCGGGGGGGTCGTGGCGGCGACACCGGCGGCGGCACCGGGGGAGGGCACCGGCGGCTGCGGCGGGTTCCAAAACCCTAGGTGCCGGCATTTTTTTGATTCTTGTCCCGATCGATTCGAAAGTGAGGGAGGCGGGTTCGAGAGGGTGGACAGGCCGGGCGGGGCGGGGCTGTTCGGCCTTCAGGCGCCTTTGCCAAAGGCGCCACACCGAGGCGCGCTATTGCATGGGCGCCCGAAGGCTCGCCACGCCGGCGTCGAACCGCAGCGCGGCGGGTGCCCGCGTGGAGGTCTTGAGGCGCCACCATGCATGGCGCCTCCGGTGTGTATTTCAGGCGCCTTTGGCAAAGGCGCCACCAAATGTGCTAGTTTTGAAATATAAAATCAACCCGTGTTAATCCTGTAATGAGTTTAAAAAAGCTGTCAAATTAGCAAAAGATTCGTTAAACAACAGGGGCTAAGGCCAGTCCCAATCAAGACTGGCGTGTGTAGCCGAAGAATATGCTTAGCAATCAAACAATGTTGGTATAGGCAGTGGGTATAGGGTACGCTCGTGTCTCCGGATGCCCTAATTGATCGAGGGACTATATTCTAATCTAAATTCTACCATCGTGCTAAAATAAAAAATATACAATAATATATGTAAATTCTTCCATCGTGTTCTTCCCTAATGGCTTCTCGTATACACCGTAGCGAGAATGTACTCCTTATGCGAATCCAACAATCAACCCTAAAATATTAGACATGTCGTAAGATCCAAAACACATCTGAATCAATGAAAGGATATCAGCAGTTGCATCCTCAAGTAGAACATGATGTAGATTGCCGACCCCCCAAACTCCTTTTTTTTTGAGCCTGAGACCTTATTTTCCTCTTCGCGAACATCAAACAATGAATAAATCGATGACCCAGTGTAAGCTTCCTACATAAAACACTCCTTCCCTTAGACATATCTGCCCTACTAATCTACCATGCTAATGTGCCAACGTATTCATCGCTTGATCTACCAAAAAAATGTCCCCGCTGAGATGATCCTCCTTGATGCACCCCAAAAAGTGTACACGCCAAAACATCTACATGTAAATCAACCACCTAGATTACTTCTCAACCAACTCACTCAAAATCGAACGGATCGCATGTCTGGGCTTCCTCCTCCCCCTCCCATCTGCCTCGCAAAAAAAGCATGCACTACCCACCACGCGAGATCAGCGGGGATGATCCTCTTTCCACCCTGATCCATGCATGTGTCGACCAGTCCACAGGAGAATTTGCGTAACTTTCCTCAAGAACCCCAACCGCTGTGCAGCCGCGACACGGAGCGGAGGTGAGACCATGGGAGCATGTTTCTCGCGATCACGGCGTGAAGTCGTCGTGTCATGGTTCTTCCCTTTTGGTCTTGATTTTCTGTTTGCTTGTAGATGGTACCGCATGATGGTTAGTGCCCTGTGGGAGGACCACGAGAATACTAGAGCACCGATATCGCCGGCCAAGGACACAAATGGTGCATATACTTTTGAACCCAGAAAGCTGAAATGTCAGTCAATCAGTTACCTTGCACTTGTTCACTTACAATCAAGCTGTGGTGTTTGGTAGTATTTAGTGCTAGAAACCGATGAACCCATAAAGTGTGGTGTTTGTCGGTTCTCTGTGCAAGGTATCTGGGTGCTATGAAAGTTGCAAGATGGTTAGCATCTTCATGTTTGCATTTTTATTTCAGATTATAATTGCCTCATTACTTGTTTTTTTTTTTGTTTCAAATTAACAAATCTATGAATACCAGCTCATTCCACTAGAGAGCCGCCACTTGAGAATGGGGACGCCAACAAATGGGCGCACTGCCTTCAGCGATATAACAAACATCCAAACCCTGGTACATGATTAAACAAACTAACATACATACAAACAACACAATGTATATATATGACACCTCCAAGCTGAACAGCTTGCACGGACGAAGGGTCCAAGAGGGAGGAAAGAAACAGGAAACAATGTGAGTATCGCGTAAGGATTAGGGCTCAACAAATGGGTGAGGAAAGAGACGAGATAAATATGAAGCAACATGAGTATCGCGCACGGTGAAAGACCGAAAGAAGTGCGCTTTCAAAACCAATGGAACAACCAAGATCTTCGACAGATAACCATACCCTATTTAGAATGTGTCTACTTATCGAGTTATTACAGGAGTTATAATTTATTTTTTGTGCCCCTTGTCCTGCGATGGGTACCATCTCATGGTGATCGATGAATTTTCTCAATTCACTTAAGCATTTACACTATTTTGGTTGATTAATTTATATTCTTCTAAATATCATCACAGAGTTGGGCTATCCGCACTGGCACCTGTAAGTGCTTCCTGTACCAACATACCGTGAGATATACCGTCAGATTCAGCTGCAGCGCACTCCTGGGAAGGCTCCGGGACAGCGCTCGTCACGGTATATTTGGTGCCTGCCAGTATGTACTTTCCCGGAACCCCTCGCACCCGGGTGAGAGAGAGGACAGAGATGTGCATGCATGCACCAGCGGGTCCCACGGTTTTAAGAAAATTAAAAAATGTTATAACTCCCAAACTAAAAACCCAAATTAAATTTCGATTATACTTTGTTGAATTCGTTTCAATAAATCCTTCAAAACTAAATTTTATATGGATATATTTAGATAAAATTATAAGTGGACCTCACTAATGGTAGTTGGTATAAAGTAAAGATATAAAGGATGATGGGTGCGATGAATTATATATAGAGGAGAGAATCTTGATGATTAGGATGTATAGAGGAAGGAAATAAAGGAACGTGAGTGTGAATAGTCTTAGAACGGGCAATATACGTGGCAGCATGCCTAGACCATCATTGTGGTGACAACCACAAAAAGTCATGTCGTGACAAATTGGCCGCATGGCCGTAAAGAACTTGGGGGCGGAGAGGGCGAGAGAGGATGTGGAAAGAGGGGCTAGTCGATTCTTCTGATGAATAGATAATAGATAATTTAATTAAAAACTAGGGAGTCATGGGAAATATCGTCACTGGAGACGTGCACGGTGGCCGAGGATCGTCAACTCTGCTCTACAAGAAGCTAGCCATTTGTTCCCGTTCCCGTGACTCGACTGTTTGAATCTCTGAATCTTTAGCATCTGCGCGCCAAGCCACCACGAAAGATTCTTTTGTGATACAGAAGGCAAGGTCGTGCGGCGCCCATGGCTTTCCACCTTCGTCTCCTCGCCGTCATGCATTTCCTCTTGGTCGCGGCCGCTGGGCCCGATGATCCCATTGTATGCTGCTCGACAAAGGGCAACTACACCGGCGACAGCCAATACAAGAGGAACCTGGACCAGCTCCTGGCCGCGCTCCCCGCGGCGGCCGGTGCCAACGGGTGGTTCTACAAGGGCAGCGCTGGGGCGGGGGGCGACGAGGTGTTCGGCCTCATCATGTGCTTCGCGAGACAGAACGCGACGGAGTGCCGGAAGTGCCTCACCAGCGCGCCCGCGGGGATCACGACGGTGTGCCCGGGTAGCCGGGAGGTGAAGGCCCTCTACCGCGCGTGTGTGCTCCGGTACTCGGCCGCGCCGATCCCGCCACCGCGGTCATTTTCGAAAACATCCCGAACCCCCATATTCCTAGAAACCAGCCTGTTCCTAACTACAGCTCGGACCCGGTGCGCCAGGCCTGGGTGCCCCTGATGAGCAAGCTCGCCGGCGGCGTGGTCACCTCACCGCTGCGGATTTCCAACGACAGCACGCCGTACTCGGGCCCGGAGAAGGGCAGGATGTACGGCCTGGCGCAGTGCACCAGGGACCTCAACGGCAGCGAGTGCAACAGGTGTATCTCGTACTACGCCGACCAGCTGTGGAGCCTGTTCCCCAACTACATCGGAGGAACCCTGAGGGGTTACAGCTGCTACCTGCGGTACCAGGTGGGCGCGTTCGACGTCACACTGCCACCGACGGTGCCGGCGCCGGTTCCAGGTGCGCGTGTCTCGTTGCTTTATCTCGGTTGACATGGTTATTGAAATGCTCTGTCATATTTACATTAAGAAGAGACAAGAAACTTACGTCGTGCAACATATATACCAGGATCTTCATTGCCCACAAGACCTTCACCTTCGTCCAAGACACGCGTTGCGATTGGCGTGTTTGTTGGTTTGGTCTCGTTCTTGATCATTGTAGGCTTCACGACGGCATGCCTCCTTCTCCGGCAACGGCAAAGAGGCCACCAAACTCCCTGAAGACGAGTTTGAGATGGAAGGCGAGTTCGAGAAAGGGACCGGGCCAAAGCGGTTTCGCTACGATGAAATCGTCAATGCCACTAACAACTTCTCAGACAGCCGGAAGCTTGGTGAAGGTGGGTTTGGGACAGTGTACCGAGGATTCCTGGAGGAGGTGAACCGTCATGTGGCTGTCAAGAGGGTGTCCAAGGGCTCCAAGCAGGGGAGGAAGGAGTACGCCTCGGAGGTGAGGATCATCAGCCGCCTGAGCCACCGCAACCTGGTGAAGCTCATCGGCTGGTGCCACGGCGGCGGCGAGCTTCTCCTCGTCTACGAGCTGGTGCCCAACGGCAGCCTTGACACACACCTGTACGGCGGCATGGACGACGTGCTCCCGTGGACAACCAGGCACGACATCGTGCTCGGGATAGGGTCAGCCCTGCTCTATCTGCACGAGGAGTGGGAGCAGTGCGTGGTGCACAGGGACATCAAGACCAGCAACGTCATGCTGGACGCGTCCTTCAACGCCAAGCTTGGCGACTTCGGCCTCGCCAGGTTCGTCGATCATGGCGGCTCCTACACCACGGTGCTCGCCGGCACGTTGGGTTACATCGATCCAGAGCACATCGTCACGGGCAGGGGAACAGCCACAGCCTCGTCGGACGTCTACAGCTTCGGCGTTGTCCTGCTTGAGATCGCGTGCGGCCGGAGCCCCGCGGTTGTGCTTGGCGACGCCGTGATCCACCTGGCGTGGCACGTGTCTGAGTTCCACGGCCAAGGGAGGGTCCTCGACGCCGCCGACCCAAGGCTGAACGGAGAGTTCGACGCCCGGGAAATGGAGAGCGTGCTGGTGGCCGGGCTCTGGTGCACGCAGTTCGAACGCAACCTGAGGCCATCCATCAGGCAGGTCGTCAGCGTGCTTCGGTTCGAGGCGCCGCTGCCGAGTCTGCCTCAGAGGACGCCGGTGGCAATCTACAAGCCTCCAGTTGGCCTGCTAAATTCTGACCCATCTTCTGTTGGGACAAACAGCATCGTCTCGAATACGTCAACAAGCTTCAGGACATTAGTTGACAATGTAACAAGCAGGTAGTGTTTTTTTTTTTTTTTTTGTCTTAACTATGTTTTAGGTGCTGTGTAAATTAGTGGACAGGACCTTAGTGCCTTCTGTTCTGAAAGCAGTTGCAGAATGCGAGTCCTAATTTTGCTTGATGCCCAATCCATACTATCATATCATGTTGGTACTTCTTTTGTAGGCATTGCTGAAAAAAATAGAGATAAACTTGGATTGCTTAAGGAAGCATTGTTATATTTAAATTTAACTTCTGTATCCTGTCTTTTTTTTCCTACTTGCATTGTTTCATTTAAAAGTCCTAACAGCAGTCATTGTTGCATTTAAAATTACTACTACACAGCAGTTCTTCCAGTCATATGTATGGACATGGAACACAAAAAATTAAAATTGCTTCAATATTTAATTGTGTCCAACCTTAGCTATTCCACTTTGCTCATCCTTAAACTGCTGCACTTCCAGAACACATATTGTTTGTTCACTGCATGGGTAGTGGCTGCATACAGCCATCAGCAAATAGCAGCTAGCTTTTTGGGAGTATTGTTCAGTTTAATGGCTCACACTGCTAACTTCAACAATGCAAAACTACAGGTACAGGAACCGTTGACTATATCATTGATCAGGCTGAGATTGATATTGTCTTCATACAGGACAACGAAATAAAAGATGTGTAATTAAAATAAACTATCCATGACCATTGATAAACGACAAGATTAGAAGAACCTGATTAGAATTTCAGAGTGTAGCTTTTTCGAATTGAAGGGGCGGCGGGCGTCCCCTAACGGCGCCGCTCCCAGAACCGGCGGCGGCGGCGGCGGCCTCCTTGGCGCCGGCGCTCCTGGACCCCGCCCCGTCCTACACTTCCACCTCCCCACCCCACCCCACGCCCCTCCACTCCACTATTCCCGAAGACCTACAAGCGAAGAAGCCATGCCTCTCCTCATCCCCGCTCCATGGCTACAGCCATCCCTATCGACCTCTCTAGCGGCGAATTCAAGAAGGGGCGCGATGCGCCGCCGCGGGCGAAACGCCTCCCCCGTCATCATTGGCGGTGTTGACGCCCTCGCCCTCCGCCACTACCTCCCCTGCTTCCCCTCATGGATCCGAGCTAGAGGAGGTCAGCCCAATGCCGCGGGGGCCGAGCTCGGCGCTGCGCCGCCATCATCACCAAGCTCGGCTGGCGCAGCCCCCGGCCTTCTTTTCACGGATCAGGTGGCGCGGCGGCTCGGGGACTGGATCCGGGGATCTCCGGCCGGTGGCTCGGGGAGCACCGCCACCGTGACTACACCATCGGACGAGGGAGGACAAGGAAGATGATGGGACAAGCGCGGCTGCCCCGCCGCCATCGGCCGACGAGATTGGCGTTGTGGCCTGCCCGGCATCGCCCATGCTGACGCCGGGCGCAGCGGCCCCGCCCCGCCATCAGCCCACGGTGGGCGAAGTCGCGGTCATCGTCGAGACACCCCACCATCAGCCCACAGCCCACAGTGGATGAGAACACGGTGCCCGTGATCACTATGGTGCTGCCGATCTCCCCCAGCTCCTCACTCTCTCCGGCAGCTGCCCCGTTCTTCCCGGGAAGCAGGGCCAGAGGACGCTCGAAGCAGCGTCGGTGGGCGGACGGCGATGGAGAGTACGTCGATGGCAACCACACCTCCCACCTCGACACCGTATGTCACCCGATCCACCCGGTCGGCGTTCCGACCGTCGAAATCGTCGAGGGTGTTGAGTCGGCGGGGTGCGGACGACAACATGGGTGTTGCTGGTGCTCCGGGGCACAGGACCAGCAAAGCGTAAACGTCAGCGCCGCCACCGCCGCCCGTCGTCACCGCCGAAGGGTGAGAGCTGCTGCGGTTGCGGGGAGTGCGGCTGCAGCGGCGTGCCCTCCTGGACGTGGGTGGGCGTGGCGGCATGGGGCGCCTAATGCCGCCACCCGGCGAATCTCATCCACCGCGACTAGCCCAGGCGCCAGGGCGCGACCCGACGCCGACGGGTTGGAGCGTGTGCTTCCTCAAAGACCGGGCGGCCGGTGGAGACACCACGGCCGCAGCCGCTGGGGTGATCCCGCCCGGCGCTCGGCGGCTATTGCTTCCGCTTGTCTCGGTGCCGACCACCAGGTTGCGCAATGCGGAACCCTATTCGTTTACTCTTGCCGCCATGGTCTCCACCCCCTTGCTAGGGAATGCGAGGCGACCTAGAGTCATGCCCTTGGCAGCGAAGGGTGGCGGACCGACTCAAGTCTCCATCCCATCTATTAGTTGCAATATTTGTTCTTGCAACCAAGTATTGGTTGTATTAGTCTTTTTTGTTCGTTGCAATGCTAGATCTATTGCAACGCCACATCTTAAGTGGTTGCCCGAGGCTATTGTGACGTTCCAACCGCAACCATCATGCGACCACCGAACTTAGATGCAATTGATACCATTGCAACCAAAATAGCCATCTTGTAACCAAATATAGGTGTTGGGCAAGGGTCGATTCCTTTATATTTTGGCCAAAAGTGTACATGTCTTGTGTTGTACCTACAAAACCAATTATACACCAAAACTATGGAATTTGTTAATTTATAAACCCTATTTCTAGGTTGTTTTGGTGTATGTTGACGGTGTTTGATCTCAGTAGTTGGTTACCGTCAACAAGCATCCGCGAGAAAGAGAGCACCTCGGCAGCAAAGCATCTGTTGGAAACGACCACGAAGATGGCAACAACGTCCACAAGCTAGGCAAACCCAAGTGAGGAGAAACATGAACCACGCAGGCGAAAAGCGGCAAGCGAGCAAGAGGACCAAATCCACCACGGGTGGAGGAGGGCGGCGGCCGTAGAGATTGTTCAACGGCGCCTTAGAAGGGTGTGGCGTCCGGGGCGCCACCGTTGTTGGCCTTAGGAGCTAAGGCGAGGCCTTCACCTAGAATCCAACGCCCGATGACGGGGGCATGGGACACGAAGACGCCTTCAAGAAGGGTGTGGCGCCAAGAGGTGTCGCCATCGTCCACCCAACCACGTCGGGCTGAGTTTTTAAACGGAGCTCCATGGACCGAAGTCACCAAGGGACAACCGCGCCAACCACGCCACCACGGCGTCAATGACGTACTGCTAGAGCGTCCACCCACACCACAGCAGTCTTGAAATGACTAGAGCACTGGCCACGCCACCCTAACTGCCGCTCACCCCGTCCAGGCCCGCCACCCCCCCGCCCAAGTCCATTCGAAGGGGCGACTTCACCGCCGCCGCCCTTAACGGCCAGGCCCAAGTCAACGCCATTGTGCCGGCGTTGCGGGAGGGCTAGCTAGGCCAGCGACCACCAGATCCGGGGCCCAAGTGCCCGATCTAGCCACCGCCGCCCTACCCGGCCGCCATGGCCACCGCTTCTTGGCCGCCGCCGCGGGGTAGTGTGGGCAAGCTGGGCGGCGAGCCGAGATCGGGGCGGGCCTGATCCAACAGCGTCGTCGGGCCCGATGTTGACATTTCTTAGCGCAATCACTAGAAACAGGTTTATAACCCATCTCTAATAACGGCGCTAGAAATGTGTCGCTGACATTCCTAAGTGAAACCACCATGTCGGTGATTAGACTAGGAACATCAACGGTGATAGACCTTGCCAAAATAGATATTCATTCGCAAGCGCACGGATCTATCATTGTAGCATTTCACCCGAGAGATATTCAGGGTATCGTTATTTATATTTTCCCAAAGGAAGGCATGGTGGAAAAGGATCTAGTAGAGACATGAACAAGATAACATGACTGTGTAATGGACCAATGCTTATGGATATTTAGGGAACGGTATAGGGATAACTTGACACACTCACTCAAGCCAAACTCAAGGATAAAGATAAATAAGGAATAAAGAAAGTCCTAAGTGGAGCATACAGATTCTAGTCATGGATGTGCATAGAACCAGTTGATAGTCAGGCAACACTCATGAGTAGGAGGTCGAGGCGAGAGTGAGATGGACGGGGAGACCTTCCCGGTGCATACCGCCCAATGAAAAGGCACTTTAGACTCCTACACAACATACGAACGTGGAGGGATTACAAAGGGGCGGGACAGTACATCCACGACCCCTGCCGCCTACCCTCACGGCCACCGTGGCATGCCGTCATATTCGAAGGATACACGGCATCCCGGACACCACGCCCGCATACAAGGACACTACTCATATCCCCATGGTCCCCACCCTACGGATGGACGGAATAGGACACGAGCAAGCCCGAAGGACACAACGAACCGCCACTCAGCACAATCCCGACACTACTCAATTATATTGCATGAATGGTTTTAGCATAAAGTTCTATGACGATATCATAACGTAGAAACTATAGACTAGTTCATACGTCATGATCATGTCAAGAGAACAAAATGTTAGATCATAAGATAAATCATGAAGCATAGAAATAACATGAATACTCTAATTCTAATGCACAACCAAGATAAGATAAGGGCAAGGCTTTGGAAGAATAGGTAGCTTTGTTGCCTAGCTCCACATCCTAACCTACTAGATAGAGGAAGAAGAAGAGTGGAGTGGGAGAGAATGACTCTCTTGTGAGGTGTGTGTTGAGAGGGGGAGAGTGGAGGCCTATTTATACAAGTGAGAGAGGGGGCTAAGTGCAAAACTACACCAAACCGACCATCTATCAGGCGTCTAGGTTCACTGAATCGGCCGATCCACCCCCGCACCGTCGGTTTTCGACACTAATGCACCGCCTCACCAAGTTTGTGCGGGGATCGGCGCCAAAGTGGGTGCGGCCGCACTCGCCCCCTGGCCCGCGGCCCGAAGCTTTGGCGGTGGGCTGTGTCGGGCCTAAAAAGTTGTAGGGCGGCGTTGGCTCGGCCCATTTCTCGCGTGTTTGGTCCGTTTCTCCATTGGGCTTGATATCCTTCAAGAATGCGCTTCCCGGATGGCGCCTTTTGGTACATTTTCCACTTGGTTTTTATATAAATCCTGCAAAACATTATTTCTGCACTACAAGTGGAATTATGTCAATAATAAATGCATATGTGTGTAGTAAGGTATAGTTTCACCCCCTTATTGGTAGAATGTTGACGTTAAAAATACGTTGTTAGTGACCGTCAACAAACTCCCCAAGCTTACCCTTTATGGCGTCCTCGAGCAAAGATAACTACTTGGTTGTTGATCGGGAGTTGCTTCTATGCCGTTTATGTTTCAAATGTGCCATGTTTATAACAAAAATTTTCTACTAGAATTTGAATAAAATGGCATGCTTACCCACCCTTTATTACCTTTAAAGCGTTTGTGGGGCTTTTGAGCTGTTTTTCGAATCTTGGGTGGTTGCAAGATAGAAATGTAGATCGACGAACTTGCTTATCTTTCACCCTTTTGAGAGACTATCAATCCAGAGGTTTTAAAATATTTTTGCAAAGAATATAGTTCCTCGAATGATCTCTCGATCGCTCAATATTTGTATGTGGTTGTTCCTTGCCAAAGGCTTAGATTTCTCTTTCTTTTTTGCCTACCGGCTAAATAAGGCTTTTGTGGAGCTCGGGTAGGTAAAAGATTGGCATACTTGTGTCATGTCATGTTGCCATTGTCAAAAATCGAACCACATGGAGAAACTAGTCATAGGCCTAGATCAAGATGTGCAAGTGTGTGGAATTTTTTTTTATTTTGTACTCCGAGTATCATGACTCTCTCTTTTTGGTGGAATAGTGTAGGAGGTATGGGCTACCTTTATTCCTTCCTTTTCTTTTCTTTTCTCTTCTTTTTTTTTTTTTTTTTGGACCATCTTGACTTCCTCGTCTTTTTATTTTGGGACATTTGTCCATCCCTTTCTTTTTCTTTATAGCCCATACTTCTCCTTTTGGAACAAGAATTTTTTTTTGTGAGAGGTCATGGTACAAATGCATGGAGTATATTTGTGGTGGATGGAAGGGTGCATGTTGTGCGCAACTCTCGGTGTAAGAGTTGGTGATTTATTTCGGGTGTACGTGAATCTTGATCTTGGGCATATGAAAAGAATCTCGACATAGGTTACAAACAATTTGACATAGGCTCACCATGAAAACAAGCAAAGATATGACTAAGGTTTTTCATGAATGATCATATTATCATGTCATATGGCTTTGGTGGGAAATGCATATCATTGAGGAACTTTTGAATTTTGATTTTGAAAATAAAACTCTGGATATCAGGTCACTCTAAGAATAATGTCATAGCAAAGTCCATGTCACCATATCATAACTTCGCAACTACCTAGATCAGATAAGCTCGTGCAACCCACATGATTCAGGTTTTTTTAAGGTGAAATAAACCTTAGCCACTAAACTCAAATCTTAGAGAAATTTAAGTTATAAACTAGGCACGAGATAAATCATAAGACAGAGCAACTGTTCATCATTTCAACAGGGGTAGAACTAAACATTTCTACAACACATATATATGGAGTGGAATAAATATCCTCTCTCTTCCTTTTCTTCCCCTTCTTTTTTTTTTATTTTCATATCTCATCATTCTTATAAGATAAGAAAATAACTGAATGGAATATGAGATATGAGTTACCTTTGTGGGAGTCCTCCCCAAGCTAGCTTTTGACTTACCTTGATTCTGAATGTTGCTAGCTTGTACACGCCATGAATTGATCTTTGATTAACATCTTTATAGCGTGCCGGGGAGACTCCCCCAAGCTTGTCTTGTGATGATCTTGGAAGAATGGGACAACCATTCTTGGGGTCTCAAAGGTTTTATTTATTTTTATTTTATTATTATTATTTTTTTGGTTCACCAGGCAAGATCGATCTCCATTGTCATCTCTAGGACACCCTCTTGAAGTTGATAATTTTCTGCGGGGGTTAGTCCATATGTGATGTGACCATGCCAAGGCAATCAACACTCACTCATAGTTCTAAGCATCGACGCAAGGTGAAAGCTATACTTAATTTTAGATCTTTTATGTTTCCACCTACAAAGCTACTACTTGGTTTGTATGATTATAGATTCAAACACATTGCTGTGATGGAAGAAGAATATCGTGATGTTATCATAAGACTACAAGTCAATCGGCTTGTACAATTATTTCAACAAAAGTCAGAGTCGAGGACGACTCCTTTTCAAGGAAGGGAGGATGATATGACCACGCCAGCGGCGACGAAGCTCAGCACCCTCGTCGACCACCATGGTGACGTCTCCGACCACTACATCAATCAAAAAAGATATATCCGGACCGATTACTCAGTCAAGCTAACGAAATACAACATAAGGTGCACGTGCTACTTTGTGAATTTCAGTTAAATACTAATGAGAATTTTATACTGCCTAAGTCGTGCATGTTGCTTATGCTCAGGTTTACAAAGGAACGTGACAAGGTGATGTCAAGGAGAGACCAGAGAGCAGATTCACATTCGAGTCAGTCCAGCAAGACAGAACCGTCCGGAAGAAATAGTCATAACTTCTGTTTCCCAAAGGTTATGAAGGTGAATGAGCACTTGTTGGAAAGCTCTTGAAGTCTACTTTCCAATGCTTCCAACCCCGACCAGTTTTGGGTTTCCATCAAGGCGTCCTACCAGATTTAGTGCAGACTGCTCAGAAGGTCAACAGTCTTCTCGGGACAGGATGTTGGTGCAACTTCTTAGTCAATACTGTACTATCCTCCAATGTTTCGTGGTGCATGGAATACATGGTTAGAAAGACGATCAAGTTAGCTTTCCAACGCATCCAACGGTTCGTCATTTGGACTTCCGAGCAAGGAGTTATGACCAGAACATTGAAGAGTGCTCTGGATGCCAACGGCCACGCGAGAACTGAAGACCACTTTGTGATTGCTTCACCACTTGGCTTTTCATCTTCAAACGTGGAGACTTCAGTTCATAGCTATCCTAGAGTCCTTTTCCTAGTATAAATAACACCTCTATTGTACAAGAAAAACAGATATTGATGAATTAAGATAATCCATGTGATTTTGTTTGCAGCCGAGCTGCCGAGTGCTTACTCACCCTTGTTCTTCCTTGTTCTTCCTGGACTTGTGAAGAGATCCCTCTCGGGATCCACTACTTAAAACGCTCTCTGCTTCCGTTCGGCTGCGCCGTATTGTGTGGATTAGCCGGATTGTGGTTCTCTTGGGTCGTTTGGAGATCGAGTCGAAGTCCTCGCGGTTTTGGTGCCTCTCTCCCCGTCGCTTGGTCGCATCCAACCTTGGCTAGGTATAAAGCTAGTTACCCGCTGATCTTCAGCAAGTTATCTCCTCTATCTTCTTCAACAAAGTTATCTCCGCTGCTCCATATCAAGTTGTCTTGTTCGTCGGCCTACTTGCCGTGAAGATCGGGCCATCCTCGTGCGAAATCGATGCAGTGCGTATCAATATGGTCGACCAAATTCTACACTAGCAGTTTTGATTCAAAAATCAAACTCGGCGCCATGTCTAATCTGATTAAGGTAGACTTTTTGACCTAAGCACCATGCTCAATTCAAAAAGTCTATGGAAGTAGGATCATCAATTGAATGATCATAACTTCCAAACCGCAACATCTTGGCATAGAAAATGGAAGCATGAATTGAAACAAGATTCATCCAATGGAGATAAAGGCATTGCAAGGCGAACAAGTTTTTTTTTGCAAGGTAATGGACAAGAGATGAGAGTGTAGGTTTCTCATTACCTTGTTAGGGTCCTCCCCAAGCTAGCTCAATGCTCATCGGATCAGGGGTTTTTACCCCGTGCTCTTTGACTTTTCTGCATGGTTAGTATATGGTAGATTCACGAGTGGACTTATCATCCTCCGTGATTACCAAAATTCAAAGCATATGCGGGAAGGAGCATTCGAGCAAGCTAGGTGTTCAAGATTTTTTTTTGAAATTTATTATAAAGGGAGGACAAAAAGCTTCACCAAACTTTTCAAACTCAAACAAGGCTAAGATAAAAGATGCAATGTAAGTCTAGCCTTGCTTTATCTCCATCAAAGAATAACTCTCTTTTTGTTTATGATGTCAGCCACGGGTTCATTAATCAAATATCGACACCATGTCAAATTTTGATTAAAGAAGACCATTTTAACCCAAGCACCATGCTTGATTTAAAAAAGATCTATGGATGTATCACATGGATCCATGTAAACACATCAAACCCGCACCATATTTCATAAAACAGAGAAGACATGAAATTTTTATATGGAGATAAGTATGAGTAAAAGGAATTGGTGAATCTTACCTTTGCATACCCGAGTGTGTGTGTACCAACCACGCATGAAGGCAAGAATATTGAAACTCCCGCGGTGGTAGCTTGATGATCCATCTCGGGCAGGCCACAAGGCTTAGGTGATACACACAAGTAGTGTATATGGACCATGGGCCTTAGTGGTCACAAAGGTATAAAGGAGGGTGTTCCTCCTTTCCTTCTCTCTTTTCTTTTTTTTTTTTTTTATTTTATTGGACCTTTGCGTGCACTGAGTGTACTTGACCGGCAGCTAGAGGATAGAGTTCGAAGCTGCTTTGCATCGATGGCGTGATGATCTTGGTTTTGGTTATGACTTCCTCGGGCCGAGCAAAGGGAGGCATACCAAACTCACTTTCGGGTGGGCAACAAGGCTTAGTCATACACAAATGATGTGCATGATCCATAAGCTTTGGTGCTTGTGACAAAGGCCTTGGGAGAGAAAGATCCCTTCTTGCTTACATAGAAGCAATGCCGGGTGGAGTCGGGTGCCTTCATTGTTTATTTTGGCCATATGGGGCCAACCTTTGCTCCTCTCTCCTCTTATTTCTTTTTTTCGCTTTTTTCGTTATATATTTTTTTTTTCTTTTTCAACCAGCTCTATTTTTTTTATTTTTTTTTATATCTCTCTTTTTTTTCAACTCTTTTTCTCTCTTCTTTTTTTATAGCAAGGGGAGCCTAATCTCTTATTCATCTCTCTTTTTTTTCTCTTTTTTTTTTTTTCACTTCTCTTTTTTTTATGATCCTCTTGTACGTGGAACTTGATATTATCACCGTCCTCCCTCTCATACTTGGACTTTCGTGAAAAAGTCGAGTGTGCAAGGTCGGGGTCTCCTTTTTTGAGTGCGTTCCTCCGCCCAAGAGCATCAAAGTTTTCTTATTGATGTAACCCCCATGTTTTCAAAGCGTCGCGTGCCCTTTGTTCTTCTTAGTCTCCCCTAAAATGGTTAGCGACAAGAATACCCGAAGGTGCATACTAACTTGATAACATGTCCTTGCTTTTTATTTATAAGATTTTTTTTCTTTTAGATAAACCTGTTATAAACAAAGGTCACTACACATGCATATTATCATGATGAACATGTTCTAAAAGATTCCTTAGAAAAAACCAATGCCTTCCCGACAACGGCGCTTGAAATGCTTGTTGACATTTCTTAAGCGCAATCACTAGAAAGCAGTTTAGAACCCATCTCTAATAACGGGCGCTAGAAATGTGCGTGACATTCCTAAGTGAAACCACCATGTCGGTGATTAGACTAGGAACATCAACGGTGATAGACCTTGCCAAAATAGATATTCATCCGCAAGCGCCACGGATCTATCATTGTAGCATTTCACCCACGGAGATATTCAGGGTATCGTTATTTATATTTTCCCAAAGGAAGGCGCATGGTGGAAAAGGATCTAGTAGAGACATGAACAAGATAACATGACCGTGTAATGGACCAATGCTTATAACAGGGGATATTTAGGGAACGGTACAAGGATAACTTGACACACTCACTCAAGCCAAACTCAAGGATAAAGATAAATAAGGAATAAAAGAAAGTCCTAAGTGGAGCATATCTGATTCTAGTCATGGTCATGCATAGAACCGGTTGATAGTCGGGCAACACTCATGAGTAGGAGGTCGAGGCTGAGAGTGAGATGGACGGGGAGACCTTCCCGTGCATACCGCCCAATGAAAAGGCACTTTAGACTCCTACACAACATACGAATGTGGAGGGATTACAAAGGACGGACAGGGCTGTCACGACCCTGCCGCCTACCCTCACGACCGTGGCATGCCGTCATATTCGAAGGATACCTGGCATCCGGACACCACGCCCGCATACAAGGACACTACTCATATCCCCCATGGTCCCCACCCTACGGATGGACGGAATAGGACACGAGCAAGCCCGAAGGACACAACGAACCGCCACTCAGCACAATCCCGACACTACTCAATTATATTGCATGAATGGTTTTAGCATAAAGTTCTATGACGATATCATAACGTAGAAACTATAGACTAGTTCATACGTCATGATCATGTCAAGAGAACAACATGTTAGATCATAAGATAAATCATGAAGCATAGAAATAACATGAAGACTCTAATTCTAATGCACAACCAAGATAAGATAAGGGCAAGGCTTTAGAAGAATACCATATATAGATTTATTCCTGGAATCCATCTTCCAAGGAGCCAAGCCCTCCTTGGTAGCTTTGTTGCCTAGCTCCACATCCTAACCTACTAGATAGAGGAAGAAGAAGAGTGGAGTGGGAGAGAATGAATCTCTTTGTGAGGTGTGTGTTGAGAGGGGGAGAGTGGAGGCCTATTTATACAAGTGGCGAGGGGCTAAGTGCAAAACTACACCAAACCGACCATCTATCAGCGTCTAGGTTCACCGAATCGGCCGATCCACCCCAGCGCCCGTCGGTTTCGACACTTAATGCACCGCCTCACCAAGTTTGGGCCGGATCGGCACCAAAGTGGATCTTGGGCGCCCGTCACAGGCCCTGCCGGGCCCGAGCTTTGGCGGTGTGGGGTCTGTGTCGGGCCTGAAAAGTTGTACGGGCGGCGTTGGCTCGGCCCATTTCCGCGTGTTTGGTCCGTTTCTCCATTGGGCTTGATATCCTTCAAGAATGCACTTTCCCAGATGGCGCCTTTTGGTACATTTCCACTTGGTTTTTATATAAATCCTGCAAAACATTATTTCTGCACTACAAGTGGAATTATGTCAATAATAAATGCATATGTGTGTAGTAAGGTATAGTTTCACCCCTTATTGGTAGAATGTTGACGTTAAAAATACGTTGTTAGTGACCGTCAACACCCGGCAGCAATGGCCACCTACCTATGGATTTGTTGCGTGGAGTCAGGGTAGGCCGGTCGGCGTCGGATCCATGGCCCAGGGGTCTCGGATCCGCGCAACCACAATGTTGGTATAAATTAACTACTCACAATAAAGATAAAAATATCCGTAAGCGCACCAATAGAAATACCGTCGTAGCACTTCACCAAAAGATGAACTCCGGTTTTAAAATATCAAACCCAAAGGAACAAGTAGGGTGAATATAACTAGCGTTTACCCAATCCACTTCACAATCAAAAGTACTTAAGAAACTAGCTAGACTAGGAGATAACTTCGAGTTTCTAATTCTAATCTCAATAAACCTCGACTTATTTAGTATATCGTGGACGCTAATCCTTAATAAAGTAAGACAAAATTACTTTACTAAGAATGCAGACAAAGTCTACCATTCACCTAATGGAGGGGAGTGGGCTACAGAGGATTCAATAAAAGCTATAAAGTCAGCTTTATGATACTACCACTGATTTCAAGCCAAAAGGGGGCATTCACAAATAACTCTAGTCTAAGAACAACACCTACACTAGGAATTATTCCTCTAATCTCGAGCAACCAAGATCAAAGTACTCAAATATGAGTTGCAAACTTGAAGAATAAATTAAACCAAAACTTACTTTAGTCATGAAGTCGAACACCGGATAATCTCGTAATACACCCTCCTCTCGTGAAAAAGAATGATCCCGCATAATACAAAAAATGAAGATCTGACAGGCCAAAAATCCTCCAAAGCACTCCTTACTAATCTCTATTTCTAATAAACTTGATTGCTAATCAAGATCCATAGTAGCTAATCTAGAAGTGTCTAGCTCTAATCATGGGGATCTTGACTTCTCTAACCCTAGACTTCTCATACTGAATAATGAATTAGGGTTTCAAGGGGTAGCTCTGCCCTTGCTTATATAACCTCATAGGATGAATCTCAGCCCTTGGATCAAACCAACTTGATTGGACGGCATAGATCTATTCCATAGATCGATTGTAGGAAGGTTCCGAGGGCAGACATGTGGATCATCGGGGACCAAGCCGCTCGACCCCACATGTCGAGGCCACTCGGCCTCACATCCTAACATGTGGGTCTTGACCTCGCGAAGTTGTCTTCTTTTTGTCCTTTAGACTGTTGGAATTTATACTAATTGTCTTGGTTTGGTCCTTTTTCTTGATTGTCTCTATTTTAGCTCTTTTTTATCTTTGTTTTTATCTTTTTTCGAGTTCTCCTACAAAATAGAGTGTACACCAAAACTCATGGAAATCATTAGAAACAATGATATTTTATTAGCATTTATTCCTTGATTGATAGTATTTTTACTATATAAAAGTGGGCGTTGTCTATCGTCAACACACGACCTTGCGGCGGCGCCGGCTGCCATGGCACCGGTGATGGGAGAGGGATGGATGGGGGAGGGGGGGGGGGGGGGACGACGCAAGGGCTAGCAAAATTTGGGATTGAGGTAGGGTTCGGGTCCTATAGAGGTGGGGAGGGGGAAAGAGGGAGCGGGGGGCGGCGGCGCCGGCCCCTTTTGAGGTCGTGCATGGTCTGGCCGCCACGCCGCCGCATGCAAGGGGCGATGGTGGCGGTCGAAGGAGGCCGAGGAGGAGGGGGCGGTGGCGGTGGTCTTTGTCACCCCAAAGTCGCCCCTACTGGCGCGGGGAGTCGAGAGGGAGACATCGTTTCCCGATCGACATGGTAGCACCCAAATACCTTGCACAGAGAACTGACAAACACCACAGCTTTATGAGTTCAACGGTTTCTAGCACTAAATACTACCAAACACCGCAATTTGATTGTAACTGAACAAGTGCAAGGTAACTGATTGACTGACATTTCAGCGTTCTAGGTTCAAAAGTATATGCACCATCTATGTGCTTGGACGGTGAGATCGGTGCTATACTATTCTCGTGGTCCTCCCACATGGCACTAATCATCATGCGGTACCATCTACAAGCAAATAGAAAATCAAGACCAAAAGGGAAGAACCATGACACGATGACTTCACGCCATGATCGCGACAAACATGCTCCCACGGTCTCACCACCGCTCCGGTGCCGCGGCTGCACGGCGGTTGGGGCCGCAAGGAAAGTTACGCAAATTCTCCTGTGGACTGGTCGATGCATGCATGGATTAGGGTGGAAAGAGGATCATCCCCCGCTGATCTCGCGCGGTGGGTAACACACGCTTTTTCATGAGGTAGATGGGAACGGGAGGAGGAGGCCCAGACATGCGATCCAAATCGTTGGATTTTGAGTGAGTAGGTTGAGAAGTAATCTGGGTGGTTGATTTACATGCAGATGTTTTGGCATATACACTTTTTGGGGTGCATCAAGGAGGATCATCTCAGCCGGGACATTTTTTTGGTAGATCAAGTGATGAATATGTTGGTATATTAGCGGGGTAGATATGTCTAAGGGAAGGTGTGTTTTATGTAGGAAGCTTACATTGGGTCATCAATTTATTCATTGTTTGATGTTCGCGAAGAGGAAAATAAGGTCTTAAGGCAACCTACATCATATGTTCCATATATTTTGGTACTTGTCATGTGCCGAATGGGCCAACCATGGGTGGGTTAGGAGGGCCCAACCGCCCACGACCGCCCAGGCCGGGGCCGGGGGGGGGGCGGCGAGGTCGGCGCCCCCTACGCCGCCGCCACCTCCACCCTTCGCCGTCTCCGTCTATGCTTCGTCATCAAGTTAGGATTATCTTAGGACTTTTTGGTGTGCAAGGGATATTCCAACCATATAAGGAAAACCCTTATTAGAAAATAAATAAAGATTGCTTGTAAAAGGTATTCCAATCGTATAAGGAAACCTTAGAGAGATTACAAGTCCCACTAGCCGGACTATATAAGTAAGGGGTATGTAATCACTTTGGGAGACAAGCAATAAAGAAAATATTCTCGTGCCTATCTTCCTCCCCGCCTACCGCCGCCGCCGCCCCGCTGCCAAGCGCGCACCGCCACCGCCACACCGTCCGCGCCGCGCCTTTGAGGGCTATGCGATTCGCATGGACCTTGAGAGCCAGCGCCACCGCGTCGGCCTCTTCGTCGATGGCTTACGCGACACGCCGACGACGCTCGAGTGGTTCGAGCCCCGCTCGATGGAGGAGGCCATCGACCTTGCTCGCCGCTTCTGACGACGACGAGTCGGGCGCGCTAGCGATTCGACGCCGGGCGACCACCGCCCCGCCACTTCCCACGACGTCGCCGACATCGACAAATGACATTGACGCCGCCTTTGGCGACCGGGTGCCGGATTCGGCGGCGCTTGGCGGCTGCCATAGAGGCGATCGACGACTAGATGTCGAAAGTGACCTCCTCACCGAGCTACATCCGGGTACTATGTCGAACCGTAAGCTCGGCATCATCGCTAGTGCCATCGAGCTTCGGTGACCGTGATAAGTTCTCGCCCGATCTTCCGTGAGGTACGTGGTAAATCGATTGGTGGAGAACCCCGACGCTGACGGTCCGGCTTCGAATCAACACAAACTCGACCGCAACCGCTACACCACGCCTCCAATGGTTATCAACCAAGCACGACTTGATTGACCTCGCCAAGAAGGCTTTCTCGCAGTTTAATCGAGAACACAAGCAAGAACAAAGGTTATCACGCTAATCCGAATAGTGCAAATATGAATGACAAATTTGAGATGATGGTGTTCGAGTTTGGATCACAAAAGGACTAATCGCCACAGGTGTGGAGAACAAGAACAGGGGCCCCAGATTCTTGTAAGCGGAATAATCTTCACGGTTACAATGAATCAATCAAGTTTCTCGATGGAAAACTCAAACTAAACAAAACTTCGAGTGACTAGCAGCAGCGGCGGCTGTGTTTATAGTCTAAGACGCGACCTAGGGTTGAGGGCGGCCAGGGGTTGGGCGTCCACAACTTGGGCTTAAGGCCCGACACGATACATGACCAAATTGGCCCAAAATAGGTGATGCAGCACCTTGCCGTGGTCACACAGAATGATCCACGGGCCATCTGGAGCTGGGACCAGATCCAAAACGACGGCGTCGTCGTCCCCTTTCCATAGAGTCCAAGATCGCCCCGTTTTGATATCGTATGAGAGAGTTACGACCGAAACATTGACGACGTGTCTGCTGAATCCGAGGGTGACGTGGCAGCTGAGTTGGAGATGAGTTGCAACTTGGGGAAGACCGTGGCGTAGGCGTGTCCAGCGTGGTGATGTCCTCATCAGACTGCACCAGAGTGGAGCCTCTTCTACGACATCGTGAGGTACTTCTACCGCTACTACATCCCCGCAGCTTTGTAGCTCTTGCAAGACTTCCTCTTGGAGGGTGGCGCCCCCTGCATGGCGTCGCAGTGGGCTTCCACCTCCCAAACCGTCCCACGAAGACCGGGTGTTCCCGGCGGCGTGCTTCTCCCTACGAGGCACGCCCAAACGTCGGGCTCGAGGACGTCACGGTCCTCCTCTTCGACAACCACAACAACGAGTTCGTCCGCGCATCGACAATGTCATCGTCGACGCACCGTCGAGCCCGGTGCCCCGTGGTTGGGCCGCCCGGTCGGGATAACCCGGTGACCTGCTCTGGTCGTCTACTACACCTCTCCTCGTCGCCCGGTCTCATCGGTTCGACCGCGTGTTCTGCAGGCACATACAAGCGCAGCTGCATGTGCCAACCACGTACACCTTCCAGGCCCCTCCAGCTACTCGCCAGACGCTCGAGCTCTCCGGCGTCCTCAGTGCATTCGTCATGCAGCAAGCATGGATGGACCCGGCGTTGCGACGTCCCCGATCGGCATCGCCTTCGCGCCTACCTGGTGGGTTGGGCGGCATGTGGATGCGCCGCCTCGTCGAGCGGTGGGGAGATGTTATGTGCGAGTGGGCCAGCCATGGGTGGGCTAGGAGGGCCCAACCGCCCACCGCCGGCCCGGGAGAGGGGGGCGGGGGGGGCCGGACCCCTTGCGTCGCCGCCACCTCCACCTTCCCCGTCTCCGTCTCTGTTTTTGATCATCAAGTTGGGATTATCTTAGGACTTTTGGTGTGCAAGGGATATTTCAATCATATAAGGAAAACCCTTATTAGGAATTAAATAAAGATTGCTTGTAAAAGGTATTCAATCGTATAATGAAACCTTAGAAGATTGCTTAGATTACAAGTCCCACTAGCCGGGCTATATAAGTAAGGGTGCATAATCTCTTTGGGAGACAAGCAATAAAGAAAATATCCTCGTGCCTCTCTTCCTCCTGCCTACATTTGCCGCCACCCCGGCTGCCGCTCGCTTGCCGCCACCACGTCGTCCACCGCCACCGCACGCCGTGCCGCCTCGACCGGCGTCGCCGCCTCGCCACCTCCCCTACCTACCGCCGCCCCTAGCGGGCCCCGGCCCGCAGGCCTCGCCCGCGCCCGCCCCGCCACCGCCGCCTATGCCGTCGCCGCCACCTCGAGCTTGCCGTCAACGTGTCACAACCCATTAATCGAACGGTTTGTGACGATTACTAGTTCGATTTTTCTGTAAAACCGAGGTAAAGAACCGAATTTACCTCGGTAAATTTTGTACCGAGAAATAGGAACCTAACTTGGAATCAAATTTTTTTGGTCGGTAAATTCGGTTCGGTTCCTCGGTTTCGGTTTTTTTGTGCCCGGGGTGACATGTGATAGTCATGTCCGCTCTCCTTTTCAATTAATTTATGGGAACCCTTTATCTTGGTTAGTATTACCAACCAAAACTAGATCTTTAGTCCGCATTGGTCGTGACTAAATGATGGGTTTTAGTCGGTTGGTGTTACAAATCGAGACAAAAAGGTCTTTGTTATTGTGAAATTTTTGGACCGAGACTAATGCACCATTTAGTCTCGAACTTCAGTACAACTAAGAGTAAAGGTGCGAACCAAAAGTTGTTTCTCTAGCAGTGAGATTAGCTTATGTGTGTATCATTGATTGTTTATCCCGTTTCATCACCGCTTAGCGTTTAGTATGTTTAAATGGTCATTTAGCCTAAATAAATAGCTAAACGGTAGGTGACCGACGATTTAGCGTTTAGCGTCTAAGATAACATTGGTTAAGTTTTTTTTTTTTTTTTTTAGCAGGGATAACATTCGTTAAGTATGCTTGGGAAATTATCTTGGGCCGTACGGCTGTAGCGATATCGTGATGATATACAGAAAATGTATAGCTTATACCTTAATGCACCCTGGATCCTTAATTGTTGTCGCCTTCTCCCATCTCCGTTCTCAAACTTTTAAACCAATTATCCAGGTCTCTCATCTTTTCAGACCAACTATCTAGGTCCCTTCATTGTTGTCGTGCCACATGGCCGCCTGTGGTTGGTGATGCATTGTATTGTTTGGGGTGCTAATGTTAGTGATGACGCGAGCACTCCTTTTTAATTTGCAAAATTCATATATAATTATCCGAGTTTTAAAAATAGCAAATGATATGTCCATTTATTCATCTCAACAAGCCATTCGCAATGATATAGCCTGTTCTACCATTTCAGATGGTTTTATCTGTGAAAAATTGAAAAGTATTGCAACATAATTGGGATTAGTAGTGAACAAAAAGAAAGAAAAAGAGAAGCACGTGAGCTTTTGACCAGCCCAGCCCTACTAGGTGATGCCTTTTTTTTTATATAGGGCAATTGCTATTTTCAAGGTCCCACTAGCTTAGGTGTTGCTGAAGGATGAATGGCATGTAAAGTTTAGGGTTCTACAATGTAAGCCATGCATCCATTTGCCACAATGATCAGATTAGGGTTCTATTAGACTGACGGTAAGGCCTTCAGCACTGACATCTAGAGTAGTGCTTGAAAAGGAGAGTTGTTTGGTCTTCAAACCACACACTTCAGCATTCCATGGCTGCACTTTGAAACTTGGATTTTTGGAAGCAAAGCTCTTAGAGTTGTCTTAAGTTTTTTTAAAAAAAAAAATAAGTAAATTTATAAGAAAGAACGTCAAACTTTATGATTCTAAATAAATATCATTAGATACACTATGAAATATATTTTTAAAATACTATGTTTTGTTTAAATATAAATAAGTTGCCCATTTTCTATAAACTCGGCCAATTGTTTTTAGAAAATTTCAGACTCTAGAAATTGAATTATTTAGGGACAGCAAGAGTATACTATCTACCACTAAATGCATTCATAAATAAATGCTTGGAGCATATTATCTACCACTAAATGTATTCGCAAAATAAATACAAAAAAAATACGGGCATCCATGCGTTTAGACTTCCTGGGTGGATAAGTCCTACCACATAGAGTCGTGAAATAAGCGCCCGGGACAATGAGGTCTGGGCCAATCTTTTTATTCTTTTAGCAAATCGCATGCACCACGACTCAGGAAGATTTGCAAGTAGAGAGCAAACCTTGCAGGGAGTAAACCTTGCAGGGAGTGACCATCTGCACATTATATGTTTCTTTCTCTGTCAACAACAGATTACTGTTCCAAACCTATATATGACGAACTAGTAACAAGGGATAAGAGAGACCAGTTGTACATAGTAGAGCACGATGCACCCAGAGCGAAAACAGCTTTCATGCCACTTTGGACTAGCACACGACAGTGTGCGCGCAGGCTGCCTCCTATAGAGCTGGAGGACTAGGAGCAGAGACGATGATTCGAAGTGCTTGACAAACATTATGGTTCCAGCTTCAAGGAGACAACACGGGACTTTCTGTTCTGCTTGGCCGCCCTCACGAACACTATGGAGAGGCATGCTGGCGCCCACCATGGCCTGCGGACTTCTTGCTCCCCTTTGAGGCAGGCAACTGGATTTTACAATCAGCATTAGTCACACCAAACTTCATTCAGAGTTCAAGCAGAGACTGTCAAAGATTAGATATAGACAAATGCATGATATCTCAAAATTACAAACAAAACTCAAGAACTCACTTAGGGTGCTTAGCGTTCATGGCAAAGATATCCAATATTCTATAGCAGCATATATTGAACTACCAAAACCTCACTAGTCACTAGTTACTATGCTGAACATACTAGAGTCACACAGTGAAGCTATCCAAAAAGAAAGAACCAAAATATAGTCACACACACTATTTGTTTAGTCTATCCTTACTATTCTCAAAGTGCTGTCACACCAATGTTATCATTACCAATGATTTGAGCATTCTGAAGAGATCAGTCCATAACTAGGTAGGCATACTGAATTTGTTGGAGTGACCATACTGAAGTTCACACCTGACCTTCGAACAATACCCCCACCTGGTCTGACTTGTTCTCATTTAAGGTGTTCATACTGTGTCAAATGGATCACTATAGATTTTTTTTTTTCTAACTATATCCAGTATTGTTTGTTGCAACTCTTAACATCATTTTTACCATTTCACGTGTATTTTATGTATAATAATGGTCAAAACTTCAAATGTTTGATGGCAAGAAGTTAAAACATCTCTTTGATGTATAGCCACATACGTTTGGTAATACAATCATGATTAAATCAAGTCTCAAACTGCTGCCAGTAACTTGCCAATGACACTTTATATGCACAAAACTTCAGCAGAAGAATTAGCTAAGACAACCTACATAACTGAGCAACAAGAAATGATCTTTTACCACTTCAAACACTAGTATTTTGGTTGCTTTTTCATAAATGCCAAAAAAGAAGAAGAAGAAGAGAAGATCAGTGAGAGGAAATGATTTTTTTCTAACAGACTACTTCAAATGTTGTTATAAAGTCAAGTGGAACCCAAAGAGAAAATGAGTATATATGGAGCACCAGTGCACCATAAGTATTATAAGGTAGAACATAGAAGAAATGGGTCAATATATATATAGTCTTTGATGTGAAAGGCTAAAGAACAGTAATTATACAAACCTTTAATGCGCCTCAACTCTTTTGCACAATGTGATAAAGTCTCCCCATTTCATATGACATCGCCTAATAAAGCGTAGAATCTGCTCAGTAGTAAACATGGACAAGCTTTCTAGATATTCTCCATTGACACCATTTTCTTCAAATACTTGTCTGTAGCCACCAAGATTTATTTCTTCCAGCCATAATCCAACATCCTGAAAGAAAACAGCTACCTTATTAGATGAATAGTCAAAATTCTTGAGGTGACAATATAGCCTTGAACTCTTTCCATTGGACCCCATCAATTGTTGTCATAATAAACAAAAAGTACTATGCTGGCCCAAATATGACCCAAACTATAAAAGCTTAACATAAGACAAAGATTCTAGATCAGAAACTCCTGAAATTCAAAGATGAAATTGTACTAAACTGCAACCAGATATGCTGAATGAAAATCAAGAAACATATCAATGGCAAGAAGAGAAAAAAAAAACAGTGATATGGAATCATGGATGCCAGGTCGTTAAATGACACTACAAAGTATCTTGCACATGACCTATCCAACTATGAAAAGCTTTTTGTACTTGGGCAAAAATGCTCTGGTGTAATAAACAAATAAGCAAACAAGCCAGAAAATTCCAAGCTTCAGATCATTCGACTTAGGAAACTGAAAAAGAGAGCATAACATATGGTTATCTAAAAGGCAAAGAAAAAGGATCAACACAAAGGTAGACTTCTAACAGAAAACAACGATGCATTTATGGAACAACTAGTTTGGCATTTCGATATAAAAACAATGGGGAAATAATATGTGGTATGCTCTGCAATGAACAAAATTTTCAAAGACCAATCCAGTTACAAAGTGATTTAGTGTGTGTACCTAAAGAAGTAAATAATAATAAAACAATTGCTGTTGCAAGGAATGAGAGAAAACAAAACAAAACATATATATATTGTAGCAATACAATCCCTAACCAATCAACTGGACCTTGACCTTGGTCTAACCTGACCCCAGACCATCTCAGCCCAATCACCACAGGTTAACAGCACAGGCCCAACCTAGCATTTAGCCTGAACAAAGACCAATCACAGCCCAAACCATTTTCTGTTTGAGGATGGACTATAGTGTAGCTCAAAAAATGCCTAAGAATACTTCAAGGGCAATATGAGTATTAACTGGTCAATTAAAGTACCAAACTAAAGCTGTTAATTTAATAATCTGACATAACAATAAAGCCCAATTTGGAAATTCCCAATTTGGATAAAGTAGTTCAGTTCAAACAACAAAACAATATAGATTTATCCCAGATAAAGGGGTAGTAGAACCAAACATCACAATGGAAAAATAGTTTGGCATGCTTTTCACTATGCCCTACTTTCCCCTAAGAATGGTCTTGGCCCTTTGATAAGTGGAGCTGCCTGCTGCAAAATATTAATCTCTTATCTAAAGTTTGATTGCCAACCACATCATCAAATAAAATAAAACAAAAAAAAAGTTTGATTGACTAAGCAATAATATTCAGCCCATCCATGTAACACCAAACATTCCAGGTTGGACTACGATTTGGTCTTAGGAAGCTAGAGCAGGTTGGGCTTGTGTTGAGCTTGGGCTTTTGGTCTTAGGTCATTCTTTGGCTAGGGTGGGCCTTGACTGGGCCAAGATCTGCAAAGCCAATGGTGGGGCAGGGTGTGGTCTAATATTTTAGCAGGCCTTAAACTGAGCTTAGTGTAACATTGAGTATTCTAAGTCAAAAACTCAAAATAACTCATTTATTATTCCAAAGATGAAATAGTTTTTTTTTTTAAAAAAAAGTTTAGGATAAGGATAAGCACCCCATTGGCTTATAAGATTCAATTAATGATATATAAATTGTATTTTGATCACTGTTCACCCTAAACGTGATTTTGGCCAATCGTTTCATTTATTTTTTTCGGGTCCTAAACGGTTTTACCATATAAACCATCTAAAAACAGTCCAAGCGGCACAAATAGGATAGACTTAGATGTGATTAAACAGATAAATGGCTAGTTAAGTCACTGTTTAGTGAATATAACGATTATACAAAACCTACCATGGCCGGGCGACATTGGTACTCAACTAATCAATGTTGTAAACATATAAGGTGGAGTGGGATTTAGTTTCTTTCTGAAGGAAATTGTTTGCTAGAATACATATTTTTGGATACATTACATAAATGTGCATACTTTCTTGTATATTTAAATTTTACAATTACATACATAAATATGTATATTTAGTGGTACTATACCAAATCGTTTAGACCATTTAATTCCATTTAAACACCAATTAAATGGCATCAAAATTGTGTAAATTGTTGCTGAAATTGACTAAATTACTGTTTAGATTATTTAAAATAACACTGAGTGCAAGCCTCATCTAAAGTAAGGGTTCCAAAGCCATCAAAATGGTCTTTTCATGGTCCAGGAACAATATAAGATGCAAAAGAAAAAAAAAAAAACTAATGAATAAATTCAAAAAAAAGACAGGAAAATTGAATATATTATGTTAAAAAAGAACGCAAAATCACCATTGCCCTCAAAACTCAGTGAAAATCACCAAAACCCCTTAATGATATATAGTATGAAAACTGAAACCCTAAACAACCAATCGCATATAAAATATCAAATGGTTGGACCTATAAACCATCTTTTCCAAGAAAACATCAAACTTAGATGTGATTAAACAGATAAATGGCTATTTAAGTCACTGTTTAGTCAATATAAGGATTATACAACCACACATTGGTACTCAACTAATCAATGTTATAAACATATAAGGTGAAAATTTAGTTTCTTTCTAAAAGAAATTGTTTGCTAGAATATATATTTTATAAACATAAATGTGTATACTTTTCCCCATTTAAATTTTACATACATAAATATGTATATTTAGTGGTACTATACAAAACCTTTTAGACCATTTAACTCCAGTTAAACACTCCCTAAATAGCATAAGGGTGTCCCCAACAATGCTCATTCAGCTAGCTATTTGAGTGTACACATTAGCATCCTATGTGGAGGAAAGAGAACATGCATAGTAAACTGAGCCAAAATTTTCGATTACTATCTCAACAGCTGACGCACATAGTAAACTGCGTAAAGGATTTAAAATACAAATAGCTAGTATTAGAAGATAGTCCGGCGTGGAGCTTTAGCAGCTATCCCCAAGCTAGCAGGTATCTCCGGCTGAGTCCGCCGCCCAGTAAACTACGGTTGGCCAACTATTTACTGTTTAGCATTTAGGATAACACTGAGTATGATAGCCTCTCTACTATGCAAGTTCCAAAGCCATCAAAATGAAAGAATCCAGGAACAATATAAGATGCAAAAGGAAAAAAAAAAAAAAAAGATCTGCTGAATAACTCCGCTGCAAAAGACAGAGGACAATTGAATAACATTATGTTAAAAAAAAGAACAATTGAATAACTGAAACCTCAATACTCAGTGGTCACTAGAACTGACAGTACATTAAAATGAAAGGGACAACAGCATATAAAATATCAAGTTCATACCTAGTAAGACTCTTTTCAAGAAATCAAGCTACTGATTTGTCACATGCCTAACAAAGTGACAGGTTTGCAGCGTTTAACCAACGATATCACCAAATGCCTTCCAAAACAGTTGAAACTCAACTGGGTAAACATTTAGAACTCGGTTACACTACAGTATAGTATAGTCCTTCCCCATGGAGCCTGACAACAAGCCAAGGATGGTCAGCGGTGGAACACTGTTTCACGGATTTCCCAATCCCCTAGCTAATTCTCCCAAACTAAAGCCTACAGTATGTAGCAGCAATGCACAAGATAAATACCCGCAAAAATAGCATTTTCAGCCGCAAAGGAAAAGAGGGGGGTGACACAGATGAGCAACCTCGACAGTCCATATGAAGAAATCGAGCGGCTCCGGCGACCGCCCCCGGCCCATCTCCCTCCTCCCATGAGCGGACTTGGGTTGGGTCATGGGGGTTCAGCTGCTGAGAAGCAAGCCCAGAATCCGTGGAGGGCAAACCGCAGCCGCGACCCAATCAGGCGCCAAGAAGTGCTGCAGTCAGCGCCAGCCAGTGTCGATCTCGCGAGCGGGCGAAGAAGACCCTAATCGAGCCATGAACGGACAGATCGGGTGAGCAGCACACATACCCAGAGCTAACACCGAATGGACCGGGGAGAAGAATCTGGGGCTGATGGGACGGAATCCCACGCAAGAAAGTGAGCGATGGATGGTTGCTTACCAACCCGAGAAGCGAGGAGAAAGGGACCAGTCCGTCCTCGCGCGAACGGCGCGGATCTCTGCCCCCACTGGACTGGAACTCGGAGAGGGGCGCGCGGCGGGTGGGGATCCGGCGAGGAGAGCGGGGAGGGATCGACACGCCAGCCGTGCTGTGGTCGGCGGCGACGCGTCGGCAGCTAGTAAAAGCCTGGCGCGGCGCGCGGCGGTGCCCGTGGGCTGGAGTGCTGGACGCGCGTGGGACCTGCGTGACAGGCGTCTGGGGAGAGGGGCGCGAGCCTCTATGCATAGCAGAACACCCACTTCACTTCCCCAAGGGGAAGTTCCCCACAACATTCATTCTTTCACCGTTTTTTCTTAAAAAAAGAAAACTTTTTGAGATTCTTAAAAAAAGTGAATATCGTACATTTTACGGTTTCTTCTATTTTACGATGTTTCATGGTTACGAGTTAGTGATAAAAATGAGTTTAGTCATATTGGTTCACCACGTCAACATTACAAACTAATGATAATGCTAGGCCATCATTGGTTGTATTTTGATTTTCGTTTCAAGATATGATGTTTCAATTAGGACTTAGGATTGAATCACAAAAGATACAATACTCCTTGGCTGATTCTCAATGTGGCTCATCTCCCATTTCTCCTTCTTTTGGCTGACTCAAATATATGGGCCCCTTTTCCTCTACTTTTCAAAATACTAGGTGGAATAAAGAATGCTTTCAAACTCTGTGTATGAGGTACTCCCTCTGTCCCCCTGTTGGACTGTCGTTGTGGCAGTGAAATTCAATGTCCATGTTCATAGCCCTAGCCAAGCATCTAGGCGGAACTACTATACACGTTTATAGAGATTCAATTGTACCTGATAAGATGCCAAAACGACTCACATAAAGGGACAAAGAGAGTATATCTCACAATAGACCTCAATAGCTTTTTCATTGGTCACAACCCATAGTAGCTTTTCCCCACAACCACAACTCACCCAAAGAGACCCTTAATGGCCTAGCTCAATTTTTTCCCTCTCACCTTCCTTTTGCTAGGCCACAACCCGAAGTTTGTTGGCTCCTCCTTCCTCTTCCCATTGTCTCCCTCTCTCCTATCACACTCATGACGGCATCGCCACTTCCATTTCTTTCTCTCCCTCCCCTCTCTCACAAGTAGTAGTTCCATCAGTCCTCCACCAGTTCCGTCTCTCTTAGCTGTACTCCTCAAACCTTCCAAGCATAGTTAGATAGGATGATCATCAATTGAGCCACCAACGCTCCTTTCTAACCACTGGCATTTTTTGTTATCCTAGGGTATCGAGAGCCTAGCCGGTGCGAGTTGTGCATGTCAGTGGCATTCTCTTTTTTTGAGTAATCAGAGAGCTTCTCATTAATTCAAATCATGGGTACAATATGCAATTGCCAGCTTGGCTAGCCAGTCAGGGACGAAATCAAGCTAGAAAAAAGAGCATTCGGTTGCCGATACCGTAGCAGCAAAAACGTGGGCTACCGAGTTCGCTTCTCCGCATACCTAATTAATACTCCCTCCATCCCAAATTATAAGTCGTTTTGACTTTCTAGGTTCATCCATTTAGTTATGTATCTAGATACAATAATATGTCTAGATACATAACTAAATGGATGAACCTAGAAAGTCAAAGCGACTTATAATTTGGAATGGAGGGAGTACAAAATTCAGAGAAAAATTTACCAAGCTCTGTAATATCGAAACATAGCCCTCCAATTGATGATCTTGACGACAACGAGTCCTTGAAGAGATTTGTTAGGCTTTGACAGTCGGATTCAACCACAACACGATCCAGCCCTAGCTCCATCGCGAGTTCCAAGCCTTCTCGAGCTGCCTTTGTAATAACATCGCGGTGCCATTCTCTTGTTCATGTGCACCCACACATATGCGCGATCGGGGTATGGATCAAGTGTGTGGCCACCGATGTTATCTTTAGAGTCATGATTTGTGATGTCACGTTGACGCCACCCAATCTCCCATTTCCAATAAAAGCGAAAAGAATAATAAATGTAGAAACATATGCATAAGTACCTAAATTATAGAGCCCACATGTAAATAAAACATAACAATAATACCACTAATAATTCTAGTAAGAGATTTTTTTGAGATCACGCTGAAGCGCGTATTTCATCAAGTAGATAGAGTTTTGCCAACATACAACAAGTAAGAGAATTCATAGAGGAAATGCTAGAAAATGCAGTTCATGTCAATGATACCTTTTATCTTTTTAACATTATATGAAAACTTGTGACTAGTTTTCACACTCATATGAACTCCAAATGACTTGATTTTTTTTTCTTTCCTTTTTTTAAGATCATATTCTATCATATCATTTTAAGTTCTTGTTGTGGTTCTTGGTTTTTCTTTTATGCACATTTGTTGCGGGCAATCAGGTAGACAGTGCATGCTGATCAAATAAAAATTAATTAATTATCTTAGACTCAAGTATGTATATTGAGATTACAAATTAGTATACCTAATGAGTACATAATGTCTGTCACATACATCAAGAAAATCAAAACGTAGTAACCATGCATATGCTTCATTGGGCCTTCACTTCACATCATAGCTTCATAGTGTTCCCTGTTCTCACTACTAATGGCGGGCACTTTTGCCTGTCACGCTTATTGCCCCGTTTAATGGTGGTCGGCGTTTTTATTTTTCTGTGCTGGGCACTTTTATCATGGCGGGCAGCATAAAAACGCCCCCACGAAAAATCGATTTTTCATGGCGGCCAACGTTAAAGGCACACCATAGAAAAGACAGAGACCCAATAGACCCAAAAAGCCCAATAGCCAGCCCGATTTTACGTGGCGGGCAGTTTGATTTTTCGTCACTGTAGCTGCCGCGGTTAGGCCATGATTTAACGTGACCATACCACTACGACCGGCTACAGTGCCTGCCATGGAAAATTCAAACTGCCCGCCACGTAAAAAAATAATTTTTGGTATTAGTGCTATTTGTTCATTTCAAGTTTGTCTTGTTTATTTGCATGGACAACCTTTGTTAGTTTAGAAACTAAGAAGAACTCACGTGCTTTAATTCTGAATCGTCTAATGGCTAGCATTTTGTTTGGTTACAATGCAGTCTAAGTCTACTATGCTAGTATACGCGGGATCAGATGGATATTTTTGGGTATATATTAGTTTTATAACAAGAATATCATAAATACGTAGATCACGTGTTTATTTGAAAATTAATAAATATGATATGATTTTTGGGTTGATATTTCTTTCTTAAGAATGCATTGATTCATTATCTAAAAAATGAATGCATTGGTTGATGATTATATAATAAAAATAAAGAATGTAAATTTTTGCGAGACAACTATAGAAAGAAGGCATTGATGTAGCAAATAATTCATATCCTCATGTATCGTTTGCCATGCTATTCCCTCATCAAGACATCAATCTTTTCTTTAATTTTCCAATCAATGATGGCCAAACCTTTTGCTCAATACCTCTCTATATATATGCTCTAGCTCACAAGTCACAATTGCGAGACACCACACACCAGGCACCAATTTTCCTCTAGCTTCTCGTGCGCCATGGACTTGCCAATCGCTCCAATGGCTGTGGTAACGGCGATGCTGCTGATGGTCACGTCATCGGTGGCACAAGCACACTACAGCCATCACGCGCCATCCCATGCTCCAGGCCCGCAACACCACCATGCTGATGCACCCAAGCATCATCGCCACCACCATGGCCACCATGCCCCGGCACCTGCGCCGTTGTCTATTGAGATTGAGTCAGCAAGTTCTCCTGGCCATGGTGGTTCCGACCATGCACAGTCGCCAGGTCATCACGGCCACCACCACCATGCATCTACACCGGCGGCGGCGCCAGGTCATCAAGGTCACCACGGTGGGGATGCATCAGCACCAGCACCAGGTCATCATGGTCACCACGGTGGCGATGCATCAGCCCCGGCGCCAGGTCATCATGGTCACCACGACCATCACGGTGATGGTCCTCATGCACCGACGCCACATCATCATGCCCAGGCGCCAGCGCCGAGTCATCGTGGTCATCACGGCCACCACCATCATGCCCCAGCACCGTCGCCAGTCCACGACGACCAGCAAGCGTAAAGTCTGCACCACCCTCGGCATCATGCTCCAGCTCTGGTGCCCGGTCCCTATTCATGGCAGGCAAGCCGGTCAGAGTTTCTAGTTGCAAATGGGAAATGATGTAACATGTATGGTAGAAATGAAAGATAATATTTCAGATGGTCTGTTTTTTCATGTAGCATCTTATGCGGACTATTTAAACAAACCAACTTCTCTGTACGAAAGATGCAAGCCTATTTGACAACGGTTTTGCTAGGGGCAAACCATCGTCGAACAGGGCTCCCATGCTGTTTAAGAGCGTCCTGACCTGTAGATAGTCTTCCTCGACCGCTTGAAAATCAGAATCTAAGTTGCTGGCATTCAAGGTTGACGGAGCGGTGACTGTGCGCTCTGGAATCATGTTGAATGTTGTTGTCACATTGCTCCGATGTGGTGGCTGACATGTTGCCGATGAGTCGGCATCCACAACTCCCTCATTACAAGTTTTCATGTAGACATGGCGACTCTTGTAAGGATTGATCTCATCCTTTGATCCTCATCGTCGAGGTCTAGTCATTAGGCGCCTCGATCGACAAGTTCTTCCCGACACGAATGAGTCAGATCGGGATTCTCCCATTCATTCTGAGGTCGAAATCTCCAGCGCGAAAATTCCATACGTATGGGCGTGGGCTCAACTTATCTCAGGGGCATTTGTGATTTGCGTCGGACCGACAGCTGCATGTCACTGCTGCTTTATTTATTTAGTTGGGTCCCACATGTGAACCGGGAAACGCCTGCATGCCTCCGGTATTGGTACCAAAGTCTGAACCATAGTACCGTGCATACAGAAAAGGCAGCCAACGAGAGCCAACGAGAGCCACTCGTTAAGCTGAGCGCGCACACACACACACGGATTGTTTTGCATTTCAGTTGAAATCTCTATGGTGGTAAAAAACCAGACTACCAATTGTCAAAACCCAGCTAGATTTGGGCGGAACCCGACACGTGAGCGGCGATCGTCGGGGCGGTTGAGAGAGGGGGAGGAGGCGGCGGCGCAGGCAGTGGCGCTGCCGCGCCGGTGGCCGCAGCCGGCTCTCGGGCGGAGGGGGAGGGCCTTGGGCGGCGTCTTGGGCGGGGAAGGAGGGGCGGCGCATGGGAGGAGAGGGAGAGAGATTGGGATAAATTTTCTTTATTTGCTTGTTACCCTGAAAGATTACAGACCCCTTTACTTTTATAGCCCGGCTAGTGGGACTTGTATCTCAAGCAATCTCTCTAAATGTTTTCTTATAGATTGGAATACCTTTTACAAGCATATCCTATCTATTTTCCTAATAAGGGCCTTCCTTATAGATGGAATATTCCCTTGCACACCAAAAGCCTAAGATAATCCTAGATAATTTCCTCCTTTATTCCCGAATTAATTGCCGAAGAATCCGCGGAAGGGAGGGAGAGGAGGCGGCGGCGCGCGCTTATTCGGGCGTGGCGCTCGTGCCCCCCGGGCTGGCGGGCCCTGTCCTTCTGGGCCCTATTTCTTGGGTCATGACACCAATGTAGACAACTGATGATGACACGTAGTGGGATGGATGGCTAGAGATTTGATCGTTACAACATAGTAAGCCTGCCTATCTATTTATAACCGGGATCAACTTACCCTAAGGGCCCAAATATCACGACTAAAATGTCATTTCATCATCAGTGGTTGAAGTTTCTTTCCGCAAACTGCAAGCAATAACTAGCTAGATAATACGATCTTATTTCAACTTCCCGTGATGAATAACATTTTACAAGGGCCTATCTACTTGGCACACGTGTGTTTCTAAGGAAAATGAGCACAAATGTGATTCCCCACTAAAAAACCCACGAATAAAGTCATGCAGCAAATTCGTGTGTTTTAATGGCAACTAGCACACGAATTTTCCTCAGTCAAGCAATAAACATAGACATGCACACAAAACCAAAAAACGTGTGTTCCTTGTAAGTTGTAAAAGAAACACACGAATTCGTAATAGGTGGAAGCCATGTGTTTTTAACACAATGATCACACGAAAACATGTAGGCCACGTTCCCTCCACCAGATGTAGTTGTACTTGTACTTGTAGGGCCTGTTTGGCAGGGCTCCTGCCGGCTCCGGCTCCTCCACTGTAGTGGCACTGTAGCATGCAGGAGCCGGAGCCGGAGGAGCCCCGAAATCGAGCTTCTCCGGCTCCTAGCAACATGGCCCGCTGTCAGTGAGAGGGGGAGGGAGGGAGAGAGAAAACCGGCTCCTAGCTACAGTAGCGCTACAGTGGCGTGTAGGAGGAGCCGGAGCCGAAGCTCCTTTTGCCAAAGAGGCCCGTAATCTGTGTGGAAATCCGTGTGAAACAAGCCCCAAGAGGAAATCCGTGTGAAACAAGGTCCAAAGGGATAAATACGTGATATGATATCAAGAATAATTAAGTCCGCTCTATCATGTCCTTAATTAGGTTTTGTGTGGAACTGAGTATTAGATGATTTGTAGATAACTATCATATGTTGTTGCTGTTAAAATTTCATAGCCATTGGCCTTATGGTTTACAAATGTCAGTTGTTTTGGTGTTGAGTTTCTCTCTCCTCGGTGTCCACTGGCCAAATTCCATCAACGGTAGTGTGTTTTGGCAAATATGGAGAAATACGATGTCCGCCGGCCAAAGAGCACCACTTTGAATGTCCTGCAGCCCAATTCCCGAAACCTTATTTGGCGCACGCGCTGCTACAAATTCTAGTGCACACATGCTCTTTATGGACTGCACATCTACGTTCTCCCGCTTCCTTTCCTTTTTTGCATTTTTTGGTCGTTTCCCTGTCCGGAGCCGTCCGCTGCGTGGAGATATTTTTAAAATGATGCAAACAGTGCCCCGCACCAAATCCGGACGACCGTTCCCCTTTCTCCTCCCTCAACGAGCTGTTGCAAAACCCTCGCCGGACCGGCGAGTTGGCTGACGGCGGACCCTCTTCCCCGGGCTCAACGCGCTGCCGGATCTTCTCTTTGCCGGCGCGGGCTTCCTCCTTCCCCATCGCGCCGCGCCGCACGAGGAGCGACGCCGTGGAGGCTGCCCGTCAGCGACGCGGGGCGTGGTGTTTTCTTAAATTAAACTTGCGGTGTCGCTCCGACGAGTAACCCCCCGCTTAAGCCTCACCGGGTCCTCGTCTAGCCGCGGCGCTCTCGCCAGTGGCGTGTACGGGAGCTGCTGTACAGGTGTCTATCTCTTTCGATTTAGTTACGATTTGTCCTTTTAATCCCGATTCGAGTCAGAGGCGGATTTTTCAATTCGAGCCGGTTTCGTTTTGCTTGTAGAGGCGGATTCGATTGTTGAGGCGGCATCGACGAATCGTTTTGTGTTTGTTTGTTGAGATCCGGCGAGGTATCGCCGGCGGTGGGCGTCCTCATCGGCATCGGCGTCAAGGTTAAGGTACAGTAGCGTTTTCCCTCTTCGATCCGCCGAGTTTTTTCTGAATTATGAGATGTAGTTTGATTCGAGTTTTTCAGATGGGATGCTGATTCGAGCTGCTGCGCTTCTACGAATCCGGGCTCCCCGCGTTGTCGAGGCGTCGATTTGCTATTTCCCCGGGGTGTCATCGTCGCCGTGAGGACGTCGATTTCATCACCTGCGCCTCCAGCATTATCATTTTTCTACAGGTTTGTGTAGCCGCTGGATTTTTGTTTTGCAGGAGATTGCATGACCTATTGTTGGATACGCCTATTTTTAGGCTTTTAGGTATCTGAAAGTCTTTTGTGGATGTATAGACTAATCCTGCATACTGAGAACAGCTTTAACAAGTTGAGAAAGCAGTAACCCATTGTAACAACAATAGTTGAGATAGAAGCTGGGGATTGGAATGCATTTTCTGAATGCAGTATACAAGCATAAGCACGTTCTTAACAGTTAAAGAATTTGTGAGCTCTGAAAGAGTCTGTGGAGTCTTTTGTTTAACCATGCCTACATTGAATATGTCTTCAATAAAATTTCCGCTGCTCTTTTTTTTTTGTGTAACCATGCTTCAAGTTCTTAAAGAGTTGTGAGTTCCCTCTATGTCAAGCTTAGCTAAATTATGACTATTTTTTGTTTTTCAATTGTGGGAAAACAGAGTCTGCTGAGTCAAGCTATTTCCAGCATTTCTTCCACGAAATAGTTGTTTTCGCAAATTCAGTCCTTGTGCAGCACTTGGGCAAATCAGAAAGCACTGAGATCCAATGGCTGCTGCAGTGAATACCAGAACCATCAGCCATCGGCGGCCTGCAACGCCTCCAGCTCATCCAGGTACGTGACACTGCGCTCCTTCCCCTCCAGGTTCCTGATGCTGGGAGCTAACCAGATTGCGTATTGTACCATCTTTAATCTGCTCAAAATTCTAGGTTATGCACTGTAAACGGTTTGGCATACTACTGGCTATCTACTTTTCTGCTATATTGCTTTATGTATTTGTTTGCCCCGGGTTGTACGGCTGCATCTCTTTGTCTGATTAACTGATTTGACTGTAGTTCATTTACTGCTTTTTAGACGCTTTCAAGCTTAGTGCATGCAAAACCATGGCAACCTTTTTTGTTGATAGTTAATCAGCCGAAAGTGTAATTTCAACATTTGCTAAAATTATAAACAACACAATGTATAATATTTTTTTGGGCCAAGTTATATGCTACATATTTTAATTTCAATGAATCAAATTTCAGGACAACTTCACTCCCACATTATAATTAAACTTTCAGGAATGTCTCCAACTAAGACTCGTTAACAGTTTACTATTATCTGGTATGGCGAGGGAATCTATCTCTGAAGCCATTATTTTTTTTCACTTTTCCTGTGCTGTGAATTGGACTGTCTTATTTCATTTGAAAAGGAACATAATGCCTTTTGTTCTGGTCAAGGATGCTAAATTATAACTAATGCGCAACTTTTTTTTGGATGTAGTGCGTGGTTACTTTCACATGATTTTACTTATTTTTTAAATCTGCTTTGCTCATTAGCCATCAGTATATATATATATATATATATATATATATATATATATATATATATATATATATATATATATATATATATATATATATATATGCCCGCAACTCCAGTGATGAAACACACATTAGTATTACATTTAGTTTGGTAAACTTAATTATGACTATTTTTTTTTTTTTAATTGTGGGAAAAACAGATAGTGTATCTAAGCGAGCGCCGCTTGGATAACAGTAGCGACGTTGAGTGTTGTGTTTTTCTTATCTCTGAACTTTTGACTAAATGTATATGCTCTGAAAGAGATATTGTCCCTGGAGTTATTCCCCTAAGGGTTTTGATTGATGGACAATTAGCTCCACCATCTGCTCGAAATGGATATAGTCATACGACTAAATTTGATTGGTAGATGATTAGCCCCATCCTCTGCTTCAAATAGATATGAACTGGCCCTTTTTTATGTGTTTTCCTAAACTTATTTTGCACTTCTCAGTCGTTTTGCATTTTTTTATATAATATTATAGTGCCTAATTGTATCAGGATCAGCTCTAAGCTGCTAGGGAAAGTAACTGGGCTACTCAGTTTGGATTAAATGTCTAAATTATCTTAGGATATACTAAAAAGCAGTTTGGGCATGGGGAGGGTGGCTATAGTGACCAACATGAGCCCTCGAGGCCTGCTCTGGTGGCCTGCTGTATCGGAGGCAACCGTGGCTCTAGAAGCCTGCATACCAGCAAGGTGAATACAACTGTGGTTGCCTCTAGAAGGTGAGCAAGGCTACTGCTAGCTTGATTAGTGTTTTTAGGAGGATCCTTTTTTGTTCATTATTTTTTTGTTGAATACATATTACTTGATGGCTGCCAGATTTTAGTCTGGTTGATTTTGTTCATGACATATTGTGCTGAACAAGAGTATCATGGACATCGATGCTCAAAAAAAAAAGAGTATCATGGACATCATACTACTAGAGCATGATAGTAGCAAGCACTATTGAAAATTCAGGAATTGGTGTAACTTATGGTTGTTTTATGTTACAACGGAAACCTTCGCATTTGTGTTTAATATTCCACCTAACCCTGATTTTAGTTTAGGTGCAATGATGTCAACTTGGACACTAAAGCATGAGCATACTTTTCCTGACCAAGCAGTCTGGGATCCAATGAGTTGCTCCATGATTCTTGTGATTTCCATAGTTAATCATTCTTCAGTTCTGTGCCCCACTATTAGGCAATGGGTTTTGGGTCAAAGATAATGCCCCCTACTAGTCAATGTGTTTTTGGGCATTTATCTTTTTGAAAAAAAGATCATGCCCCCTATTTGGCAATGGGTTTGGGCCTTGTTGTATTTAGGAAAAAAAAGTTTGTGCCCCCTATTAGGCAATGGGTTTTGGGTCAAAGATAATGCCCCCTACTAGGCATTGTTTTTCTGGTTTTTTTTTTCTTTCCAAAAATAATAAGCTGCCCCCTAGTAGTCAATGTGTTTCTGGGCATTTATCTTTTTGGGAAAAAGATCATGCCCCCTATTAGGCAATGGGTTTTGTGCCTTGTTGTATTTAGAAGAAAAAAAAAAAGTTTGCCCCCCATTAGGCAATGGGTTTTGGGTCAAAGATAATGCCCCCTACTAGGCATTGGTTTTCTGTTTTTTTTTTTTTTTCAAAAATAAAAAACTTCTCCCTACTAGTCATTGTGTTTTTGGGCATTTATCTTTTTGAAAAAAAGATAATGCCCCCTATTAGGCAATGGGTTTTGGGCCTTGTTGTATTTAGGATAAAAAGTTTGCCCCCCATATTAGGCAATGGGTTTTGGGTCAAAGTTAATGCCCCCTACTAGGCATTGGTTTTCTGGCCTTTTTTTCTCTTTTTCAAAAATTAAAAACTGCCCCCTACTAGTCAATGTGTTTTTGGGCATTTGTCTTTATAGGCCTAGTCTAGAATTTCTCTTTCTATCTCTCTATATTTGTATGTCTTTATAGTCTTAGTCTAGAAGTTCTATGTTTTTACAGATAGAAATTCTCTATCTATCTCTCTATATTTGTATGTCTTTATTGATAGAATTTCTCTTTCTATCTCTCTATATTTGTATGTCTTTATAGTCTTAATTTCTCTCTTAGCTGCTATTGCCAGCTATTAATCTAACTTATGCACACTATTTTCAGTACTAACTACCAATTTGGTCTTTTCTTTTTATGAAATATGTAGGTGCTAGCAGAAGTGATCCGTGGACTGCAGCTATGGGCAACCTTTGTGTTTAAGTTGACCCGGTCACCGTGGCTATTAGTGAGCATTTTGGCAAGTTTGATATTGTGCTTGAGCCAGATGCCCCTCGCATGCCTTGTTTTTGTTGGCAAGCATGTTGCTTTGGTCATCTCTCACTCGGGCTGCGCAAAGAATGGATGGATGTGTGCTTTAAGACCAAAACAAAGGTATGTCCTAAAGATCGTCGAGATGAATGGCCATATATCCGCTTGCCCTTTATTTTTTATATGAGCAAAGAGGAGAGTTGTCATTTTGGTGCAGCATTAGTCCGCAAGTATGAATTTTAATGATTAGTCTGCAAGCATGATCCAGGATAGATAATGAAACTAGCTAATGAAACAAACTAGATGCTTCTGAAAGTTTTTATTCTGTTGTTTTGATAACTTGCTTCAATTTTATACATCAGATTTATGCTAGCTTGCCTTTGAGAATACAACTGGTAGGACGCCGGGTCTTGCTGCGAAGGAACTACAGGGGTGAGAAGGGGACGTGAGGTCGGAGAGGTTTACGGCGTCGGAGAGGCGCCGTGGTGTTGAGCGACAACGAGATTACTATGAATAGTAAATAGACGCCAGGCGCCCTTAGGGAGATTATATCTCAATCCTGGGCTAACTTTCCATTAATGATAGATAGGGACTCTTATAGTCCAGCTTACAACCGACTCAACTAGATACTTTAACAAACCAATCCTGACTTAGCCAAACCAAATCCTAACAAACTCCTATTAATCTGTAATCCAAGTCTAAGACTCTAAGCCTGATCGACCCAACCAACTATTCCTGGACCCGTGCCTTAGCCACTTGTATGGTCAGGACGCTTCTTCCTTCTATAGACGTTGCCCACCATAACATCTCTCCCTCCCTCGACAAACAGCTCGTCCTCGAGCTGAAAGTCAGGGAAGCGATCACGGAAGGCGTCCACCGGTTCCCACGTAGACTCGTCAGCTGGCAGCCCTGTCCACTGAATGAGAACATGCCACACACCGCGGCGGAGCTGGGCACGGGCAGCGCGCTCCGGCTGAAGAAGAAGGCGACCATGCCGAAGAGGAGGCAGCGCTGGAGGCCCAGAGGTAGGTGCCGCACCATGATAAGGCTTCAGGACACCCACATGAAAGACGTCATGAATCCGGGCACCGTCTGGCAGTTGGAGACGATAAGCGACGGCCCCAATCTTCTCGAGCACCTGAAATGGACCTGCATACCGAGGGCTTAGCTTGCCACGCGGACCAACCAGCAGGGATTGGGCTGGCCGATGTAGAATGCGCAGCCAAACCCAGTCCCCCACCGCAAACTCCAGAGGCCGGTGGCGCGCGTTGTAGTGTTTCCTTGCATACTCCTGGGCCTGTAGAAGTCGTTCCCGAACGTCGGCGAGGAAGTCATCTCGGTTCTGAAGCAGCGCGTCGACAGCATCAGTGCGGGCTGTACCTGCAGTGTAAGGCACCACCGCCGGTGGGGGTCGCCCATAGACCACCTGAAACGGCGTAGTCTGCAGAGAAGAATGATAGGCAGTATTATAGCAATACTCAGCCCAAGGAAGCCACTCCAGCCACCCCCGCGGCCTATCTCCAGTGATGCAGCGAAGATACATCGCAATGGTCTTGTTGACCACCTCCGACTGCCCATCTGTCTGTGGATGAAATGCGGTGCTCATCTTCAAGGTGACGCCGGCGAGGTGGAACAGGTCACGCCAAACATTGCCAGTAAAGACCGGATCACGATCACTGACAATGGACTGAGGAAAACCATGGAGTTGGACCACGGCCTCAAAGAATGCCCGAGCCACTGAAATGGCTGTGTAGGGATGGCTCAAGGCGATGAAGTGACTGTACTTGGAAAATCTGTCGACCACTGTCAAGATAACACTCTTTCCATGAACCTTCGGAAGCCCCTCAATAAAATCAATGGAGATATCCTCCCAAACACGCGACGATACCTCGAGTGGCTGCAGCAATCCGGCTGGGTGAAGAGCTTCAGTCTTATTGCGCTGACATGTAGCACAGGAACAAACGAACTCCCGGACGAGACGACGATCATGATCAATCACAAAATCAGCCCGGGGACGCTGTAGAGTCTTCTGCATGCCTTCATGACCAGCAGTGTGTGCGAGCTGCAAGACCTCCTGCAAGTGCGCGGAGGCTGCTGGAATGTAGACACGCGACCCCTTGAGGATGAGGCCGTCCACCAGCCGCCACGGCGCGCCACGGTCCGCGACGATGGTGTCCCGCAGCGCACGAAGAGAAGCCTCATCCTGCAGCTCTTTGCGCAAGTCATTGAAGAGGGCGAACGTGGGCGCAGAGAGAGCTCCGAGCCGCGACTCATCCTCGACACGCCGTGAGAGAGCATCTGCCACCACATTGAGCCGCCCAGGCCTGTACTCCACAGCGAAATCAAAGCCAAATAACTTGCTTACCCATTGGTGTTGAGGCACCGTGGACAGACGTTGATCCAACAGGAATTTCAATGTGTAGTGATCAATCCGGACCGTGAATCGTCTGCCCCAGAGATAAGCACGCCAATGACGGATAGCTTGAACCAGGCCTATCAGTTCTCGCTCATATGCAGCGAGCTTTAAGTGACACTGAGTGAATGGCCTGCTGAAGAAGGCTATGGCCCCGGTGCCCTGATGGAGAACTGCACCAAATCCCGAGCCAGACGCGTCACACTCCACCATGAATTCCTTCTCAAAATCGGGCAAGTGAAGCACAGGTGCTGTAGTCAGCGCAAGTTTGAGGCCCGCAAACGCTGACTCGGCCTCCGGGGACCAGACGAAGCCCTCCTTCTTGAGCAGCTTGGTAAGGGGAGCAGCCATAGCACCGAAGCCCGCGATGAACCGCCGGTAGTACCCGGCAAGGCCAAGGAACCCACGCAGTGCCCGAGTGGATCGGGGTTGGGGCCAATCTTTGACTGCAGCCACCTTATCACCATCCATAGCTACTCCTTCGCCATTGATGATGTGGCCAAGGTATGCCACCGAGGTGGTGGCGAATGCACACTTGCTGCGTTTTAGGTGAAGCTGGTGCTGCTGTAGTGCCTCCAAGACCGCCGTCAAATGCTGCAGATGCTGTGACCACGAAGAGCTGTACATGAGGATATCGTCAAAGAAAACCAAGACGAACTTACGAAGGAAGGGCTGCAGCACCATGTTCATCAAGCTCTGGAACGTGGCCGGCGCGTTGGACAGGCCGAACGGCATGACAAGAAATTCATAGTGGCCGTGATGCGTACGAAAGGCCGTCTTCTCCACATCATCAGGGTGCATCCGGACTTGATGATAGCCCGAACGCAAGTCCAGCTTGGTGAAATATCGAGCCCCATGGAGCTCATCCAGAAGCTCCTCAACCACGGGAATGGGGAACTTATCCTTCACTGTCCGCGCGTTCAGGCCCCGGTAGTCGACACAAAACCGCCACGACTGATCATGCTTCTTCACGAGGAGAACGGGGGCCAAGAACGCCGAAGTGCTGGTCCGAATAATGCCTTGGGCGAGCATAGCAGCACACTGAGCTTCCAGTTCATCCTTTTGCAACTGCAGGTACCTGTAGGGGCGAACGGCCACAGGCGCTGTCCCGGGTAGAAGATGAATCCGATGGTCACAGGAACGGATGGGAGGCATGCCAACCGGATCAGCGAAGACTCCCTCGAAGGACCTCAGGAGGGCGTCCAGCAGGGGGGTGTCGGGACATCCAGACAGGGTAAAGAGGCGGGTGGACTGAACATCCAGGCGATCTGAACCAATGCCCCTCCAGAACACGCGCCGCCCGGCCCTTGTGAATGCCATGCACAGGTCCGCGAAATCCCAGAGAATTGGACCTAACTGCCGTAGAAAGCGGACGCCGAGGACCATGTCCCACTTGTCGAGCGGAATGGTGTAGCAATCTATGCCAAAAGATTCATCTGCAATTCTGATGCCGACGTCCCGGGCGTAACCTGAGCACTGCACACGGTCTCCATTGGCCACAATGACCCCAACACCAGGGCATGGTTGCATCGCGAGTCCCAGCTGCTGTGCGATCTCCTCGCGCACGAAGTTGTGAGTGGACCCTGTGTCCAGCAGCGCCACAAGCTGCCGGTTCCCGAGCTGCACGTAGATTTGCATAGAATCCGGCGTACGGACGCCGGCAATGGCTGCCAGGGATATCTGTGGGGTATCAGCTTGAGCAGCAGTGTCATCCTCGTCGTCTGATTCCGGTGGCTCTTCCACAATGTAATCTGAAGCCTCAAGATAAAACAGCCGAGCACACTTATGGCCTTGGACGTACACCTCATCACAATTATAGCGCAGGCCCCCCGCTTCCCGCGTTCCGCCATCTCTCGCCGGCGTGAGGCGCTTGAATGGCCGGCGCAAATGTCGGCTTTGCCGGGGCGGGCGCCGGCACCGCCGGCACCGAAGGCAAACCGACAGTCCGTTTGCGCGGCGGCCGTGCGGGGTGCGCGGAAGGGCCAGCCACCATAGCTCCGTTCCTCGCGTTCATATGCTCGAGCGAGGCGCATAGCGCGCTGGACGTCTTGCGGCTCGTGGAGTTCGACGTCCACCCGAATGTGCTCGGGAAGACCGCCGGTGAACAGCCTTGCCTGCTGTAGGGGATAGAGATGCCCCGCGTGCGCGAGACGAGCCTGAAACGCCTCCATGTAATCCTCTAGTGTCGATGAGAAGGGCAGCCGTGCCAGATCAGAAAGATGATTAGTGGAGAGCGCCGGACCGAACCGCTGATGGCACAAATCACGGAACTCCGGCCACGACGGCGCGCCGGCACTGCGCTCAAGAACATAGTACCATTGCTGGGCGGTCCCAGTCATGTGGAAGGAGGCGAGCCACACCTTGTCCGCCTCCCGGGTGCACTGGCCGCGGAAGAACACCTCACACCGGTTCAGCCAGCCCAGGGGGTCCTCTTTCCCGTCGAAGGTGGGGAAGGACAGTTTGTGAAAGCGGGAAACGCCCATGCCCTCCCCCTGTGGACGGTCACGATTGTCGGCCGCGTCCTCCGTGCTGGGCGCTGCTGGGGCCCCAGAGCCATAGGGCACGTGACCGAGAGCCTCCGACATGGTGGGTTCCCGCGACGGAGAGCGAGGGAACTACACTGCGTGATCGCGCATCGCGCGAGGGCGGCCCGGCAGGGGCGGCGAGTCGTCATCGCCGCGATCTCCGCTACTGCCGCTGAGGTGACCGCACGGTCGGTGACGGCAGGATCTCGGAGATGACTACACCGGATGGAGGTCGTGGTGGAATACCTCCGTAGCCCGGCATACCGAACGGCAAGTGGAGCGGTGCCGTTGATCGCAGCGGTGTCGGGCAGCCCCGCCGGCCCGACTCGACCGCAGCTTAAGCGAGACAGACGCCCCCATTTGGATCTCGCATGCCCCGCAGACGGTGAGCATGGCGCCCATCGCGTCGGCTGAGGGTGGGTGGGAGGGCCGTGGGTGTCGCGGCAAATGGGCGGGCGGTGGCGCGGCGCCGCGAGGTGCGGCCGATGATGCCTGCGAGGAGACTGGAGCGAGCGGAAGCGATGGCGTGGCGGGGACTGGAGCGAGCGGCAGTGATGGTATGGCAGCTGGTGGTGGAAGCGGCGCGGATGATGCGGCCGCTGACGACGATGGCAGGGGAGCGGAAGGCGGGGGGGCCGACATTGGCTCCGGTACCAAGTTGGTAGGACGCCGGGTCTTGCTGCGAAGGAAGTACGGGGGTGAGAAGGGGACGTGAGGTCGGAGAGGTTTACGGCGTCGGAGAGGCGCCGTGGTGTTGAGCGACAACGAGATTACTATGAATAGTAAATAGACGCCAGCGCCCTTAGGGAGATTATATCTCAATCCCGGGCTAACTTTCCATTAATGATAGATAGGGACTCTTATAGTCCAGCTTACAACCGACTCAACTAGATACTTTAACAAACCAATCCTGACTTAGCCAAACCAAATCCTAACAAACTCCTATTAATCTGTAATCCAAGTCTAAGACTCTAAGCCTGATCGACCCAACCAACTATTCCTGGACCCGTGCCTTAGCCACTTGTATGGTCAGGACGCTTCTTCCTTCTATAGACGTTGCCCACCATAACATCTCTCCCTCCCTCGACAAACAGCTTCGTCCTCGAAATGAAAGTCGAGGAAGCGATCACGGAAGGCGTCCCACCGGTTCCCACGTAGACTCGTCGGTGGCAGCCCCGTCCCACCGAATGAGAACATGCCACACACCGCGGCGGAGCTGGCACGGGCAGCGCTCCGGCCAAGAAGAAGGCGACCATGCCATGCGAGGAGGCGTATTTGAGGCCCGAGGTAGGTGCCGCACCATGATAAGGCTTCGGGACACCCACATGAAAGACGCCATGAATCCGGGCACCGCCCGCAGTACCGGAGACGATAAGCGGCGGCCCCAATCTTCTCGAGCACCCGAAATGGACCTGCATACCGAGGGGCTTAGCTTGCCACGCGGACCAACCAAGAAGGGGATTGGGCTGGCCGATGTAGAATGCGCAGCCAAACCCAGATCCCCCCACACTTGTCTGTTGGGCAACACTTTTAGTTTATGATCTTGGACAATAAGGAAGGCTGATTGGTCTATACTTTGATCCTTTTCAAACAAAGAATATACATCTAACATTTCTTTAGAAGACTGGTCTAAGGACTAAAACAGATCCATTTTTTTTTGGGTGAAGTTCAGGACAGGACTCACCCAAAGCTGAGAAAAAAAAAGCCATATGTTGATATTGGGGTACCACTGACCATCTTTAGAGATTGTTGTCACTTGGGGCGTTTTTTTTTTTTTTGCTTTCCTATTTGATATCCCTAATCCCCAGACTGCACATTACATACCCCCTTGCAAGTTTCTACAGAATTTTATAATTACGAAAATTGATGTTCATTGTTGTTCCTGTTTCTCAAATTTTTCAGAAACTGGTATTCACTGTAAACACACAGATGACTACTCATCGAGTCTCACGCTCAATCATGATCAAATAGGTAAACTTGCACACTTTTTTGTACTCGAAAGATTTTTTCACCTGCTAGTTAGTGCTCCAGGTCTATTTGTCTTTTATCCAATAATCTTTTTTGATTTATGGTTTTTTTTGTAATATAATATGCTGCTTCAATGTATGAACCTAGCATTCCAAAGTTTGTAATGTAACAGTTCTAAACCTAGTACTATAAAGTTTTGGACTAGTGGTATAAAGATTTCAGTGCCATTGCTTAAAGTTTTCAACCTAACAATATAAAGTTTTCAACCTACCAATATAAAGTTTTAAATGTGGTAGTTTAGTCTCCCAATGCCCCTATTTTTTTTTAGTAGTATAAAGTTTAAAATGTAGGAGTACAAACTTTTTTAATAAACTTTAGATTTTTTTTAATAATTCAAAGTTTCTGACTTTCTCGAGAGTTAAGTTAGTAATATCATAACTTTAAATTTTTTATACTAATTTTTTTTTTGGGTGTAAAGTTTTGAACCTAACAATACTAACTTTATAATGTCATAGTTGAAAGTTTTTTTCCTAAAAAATATTTTATAAAATACCTAAAGTTATATTTGGACTAGTGGTATAAAGATTTTAGTGCCATTAGTTAAAGTTTTCAACATACCAATATAAAGTTTGTTGTCAAAAAAATACCAATACAACCTAAATATAAAGTTTCTAATGTGGTATTTTAGTCTCGAAATGCCCCCTATTTTTTTTTAGTGATTTAATGTTTTATTGATTCTAAGTATAAAGTTTTGAATGTAGCAAGATGTACTTTTTTTTAAAAATCCTAGTCATAGAAAGTGTATAATATAGAAATGTAAAGTTCGATATAAGTCTATATTTTAATAATGAAATTTCCTTTTTTTTTTTGGGAATATTCATTATTTTGAAGTCTTGAAGAAAATAGGAGCAACATTTTACCTTTTGGTTTTATCCTTTTTAGAAATACAAAAATGTCGAAAATAAATTGTATTTCATTTTCTCCTTCTTTCATTCTAGTTCTTTTCCATTTTTTAACATAGTATAAGTATTTTTTTGATGAACATACGATTTATGGTATTTAAAAACAATGTTTTTTCTCTGTTCTTTCACTTCCATATGAATGTGAAACCATCCCCCGCCCTTTTATTTTACCCACAAATCCGATGTCCCTAAAGAGAAAATTTTAGATTGTAGACAAGAATATTTTCATGGCCCAATGGCGGTAGACAGGAGAAACGAGAAAAAACGGCCCAATAAAGCCCGCACGGGACAAACCCGTAAAAACGCCCAATGAAGCCCGCATGGAGAAACCGTAAAGGAGAAGCTGTCCAGGGGAAGTACCGCGTGCGCCGCTACCGGTACTTGCGCGTGCGCCGGTACCCTTCGTAGCGTGCGTGCGCCGACAAATTCCCCAATTTTGAATCATCTAATGGCTAGCATTTTGTTTGGTTACAATGCAGTCTAGAGTCTACTATGCTAGTATACGCTGGATCAGATGGATGGGTATATACTAGATTTATAACAAGAATATCATATATATATATAAATACGTAGATCACGTATTTATTTGAAAATTAATAATTACTAGCAAATATGTCCATGCGTTGCAACGGGATATATAAAGAGAGAAAATTTCCGTTCACCAAAATTTTTTTCCACCGCCCCTGAAGTTCTGGAAAAAAAGGAACATAAAATCAAGCACAATCGGACAGAAATTTTCTCTCTTTTTTTTTTTCACGCCGAATTTGCCTGCCCATCTTCGTTGCAATGGTTAACCATATCAAAATCAAGATTGCTAGCTTTTGCTACAGTTCAATTACATGTACTTGTTATGACGTTTGATTGTTTTTTTTATTTAAACAAGAGAATCGTGCATGACTCCAAAATATAGCAGACGACATAATTCCATTGTCTAAATTTATCAAGTGTCAACAGGAGAAAAGAGATGCACAACATTATCTAAAATCTAGACATCTATGTGTTGTTTTTTCTTAAAAGCTATAGCTTTTGTATTTATATTTATATCATTATAATTTTATTACACTTGACATTATGCGAAAGGACGTATGCATTCTGATCTCATCATCTTTTCATACCGCCTTGCCTGCAGATGGGATATGGTGCCTTGTGTGTAATTTAATATAATCTGTATTCAATTTATTGAATGGTTGCGCTGGGTAGATGGGGCCCTTGTATATCATGATTCATCACGAACAGACCTGAAAAAAAAAAGACAGGACTTTGAACGTCTTGGAGCTCAGTTTGCAGCGTGACCTTGGCATCGATTTCGTCGGCCGGTTCGTCCTCCGCCTCTTCATCCTGCTCCGTGCCCGCCATCGCTGCTGCTGACTTGACGAACTCAATGGCATCGTCGAACACGAGCTCGTATCAATTCATCTCTAGCGCCGCCGCCGCGTTACTTGGATCCAAACAGAAGCCGAAACTTACTGATCTGCTGCTCTTCCCAGGACTCCTGCTCCGAGAAAGCCTTCCCCTTGGCACCTCTGAATTCGCAATCGTCGTTGTGCCACCGTTTCACCACGGAGAGCCTACTCTTCTGGTCTACGTTCGCGTCGTCGTCGTATGCATCAGCTGGCATCCGGTAGTAGTCGCCTGCGCCGCCTCCATCTTGACCGGCCTTGAACAACACGCTCGTAGATTTCCCTCTCCTCGGCGTCCGTCTGCCTTACGCCGCCAAAGAGGAACTCGTCATCGAGGATCGCGCGCCTCATCAGCCCCTTGAGCTCCGAGGTGTCGCCTCTAGCTGTCCACCGCCTCGGATCGTCGAGCTTGCTCGTACATGGACGGCTTCCGACCCATCAGTTCCTCGTGTTCGCCTCATCGCGTTCCTGGATATTCCGTTCGAGCTGCGCCTTCTCACGCCTCGCTGCCCTCGGCGACGGCATCAGCCGCTCCCGGGGATCTGACATCTGAGGCAGCATCGTTTGATTTGACGAAATTGAACTTCCAGAGGCGGTTTCAGTATATCGGTCGACGCAGCAGGACTGCAGGAGTCCTATACGGACTGTAGGCAAGGCGTCGACGCGGCAGGAGTCATATATGGAGACTCGTATTCATTACGGACAGTAGGCAAGGCGTCGACGCGTGTATATGTACGATGGAGGGCAGGCAGGCTGGACGAAAGCTTTGGGCAGACCACGGAAATTTTCTCTCTTTATTAGTAGGTACTTAGTTCACCAACCCGTGCTTCTCGCACGGGTTAGAATATTATGGGTTGAATACTACTAATTAATAAAAATTACTAATATTATATATATTTTTCTCTTCACCAATACTCTAAAATAATATCTATAATAGGTACTTTTAAAGATTGATTTATATGTTTTTTCATCTATATCCATAGTTTTTTTATGTAGCACCTAGTTTAAACTTTTCACTTAAACTATGATAGTTTTAGTTGCAATCTCTATTTTGTTGACATAAAACTAAATTTTGATTCTTTGCCCAATTTTTAAGCATATTAATTCCTAAGATACAATAGCTATTATTTACATAAAACTAAATTTTGATTCTTTGCAATCTCTATTATTGTCTACCGATTTGAGAATATTTTAGATTTTATAAGAATTTTATGATTTACTTTTTTTTGTTTCTACAATTTCATGAGTAATAATTTTTACGATTAATCTTTTTTTAGGGTCATATCTATTCAATTGAAACATAAGCAAACTTAAAGTGTATACACTCTTGTTTCATTCCTATACGGGATATCATTGAAATCTATACTTTAACCTTTAGCTATCGGTCTTGTTATTGTAATATTTTTACATATATTAAATTGAAATTCTATTGCTTATTGTATCATTTACCTAATATTTTCATTTTTCATTTATTAAATGAATATTCTATATTAGTTTTGATGAGTTGTTTCAGCACCAAGGCAATTAAGATGATGAATTTATTATATCATATCAATATTTTTTGTTAAAGAAACAATTCCTAAATTAAGTTACTAATATTCATATTACATATTTTTAGTATTAATATTCGTAATTTTTTTCAAGACAATCTGCATACAAAATTTATCCTCACGAAAAGTTAATATAACTTAAAGTGAGCTATAGGTATCATCATTACACGGTAAGCTAGCTAGAGATATACCTCTACAATTGATAAGTCTAGAAAAATAATTATTTCTACAATTTAAGTTGTAACTCATGGATGTTGTATTATTGTTTGTAATAGCTTATATTAGCATTTACATGTAGATTTGAGAGAATTTTGTTATTTTTTTTATGACGGTTGAGAGGTGGATACTATAGGTACAAATTATATAGGTATATATTACTTTACATTATCTTTCATAATGCCATTCATGGATACTTTGAATCCAAACTTATTGGTCAAAGCATTATCTTACCTAATGATAGAGATGGGTAATTTATAAAAAAATATTATTGGATTAGTTTAATTATCTTTTGTAATTTTGAAAGTTTAATTTTTTTCATATAGGCTTTATTAATAACGCCACCTACACCGATCATGGTCCCCTAATTTTGTTAACAAAATTAGAATATAATTTGAGGTCATTCGGTGGCGTTTTTATTAAGCTGCAAACTGACCTTCAGCCTGGCAGTTGGAGCTCCTAGGTGGTAGTCAACAGGCTGGAACAAATTTCTGGTTTGGGTTAAAAAAAGTAATTAGGGGCTCTCCTGCCGATGATTCAAAAAAAATATTAAGTTCATAAAAAATTGTACCTGATGCTCATTAAGGATTATATCAATACTTGTTTGTGCAAAGTAATACCAAGACATTAAAATTAATAAAATGAAACTTATACTTAGTGGTCAATGTGTACCATATCATATACGTCATAGAAAACTAATTAAATTATAATTATAGGATTTAGCAAGATGACCATACCTTTAGTCATAATGTGTGGCCAGTGGCGGCGTTGATGTAGATGTCGGGGTACCTGCGACTTGTATGTTCCCGCCTTCCCTTTCTTGATGTAGATATCCTTGTCATCTCCATGATGCTGGCACAAGCTTGTCCTTAGTCCCCTTGATGCGGCTAAATCTAACATCAGTGTTTGGTGCATGGCTGGACACCTACTTCCTGCATGCATATACTCAAGTTTAGGATGGAAATTGTCACCTCATTTAGAAGTTGATAATTTTTCTCAATGGTTGAACTTTAGGGAATTTTTGTTAGCGGCATAGGGCATATATGTTGTCCACTTCGTCGGGCGCCGAGTGGTGTGTGCTTGCCGGCGTAGGTGAAGTTGGATTGGTGCAGCTGAACGTTAGCCCGGCCACCTATACCGTCATCGCATTGATGTTGGCTGGTGTAGTGTCAAAGTATATTGAGTTGACGCAACGTCACCTGTCTCGTCGGCGTCGACCTACAGTAGAAGATGTAGGATCACCTTGCTCGTTCGTGTTCGCTAGTACGTAGTCGGTGTAGCATCGCTTTCTTCATTGGTAGGTTGTCATGCCTTCCACGTTGGTGTTTGCCAGTAGATAGTTGGTCTAGTGTCGCCTGCCTTGTTGGTGTCCACCGGCAGGGTAGGAGCCACTGTACATGGCATCCATACTATTCTCAACATCACCCGGGGCAGTAGTGTCGTAGATGTGGGGACATTTTCGATGGAGTTCTTGCCGACTCGGTGCATCCGACAATATCAGCCAACATAAATGGAGTTGTGCAAGAATATAGGGGAAATCGATTAGTACCTATGGAGGAGGACGTCGGCACCATCACCCTCCTCGCTTCTCGAACATGCTGCCTTCGATCTCCAAATGACAAAGGTCGCGAGAATGTGTGTGATGATCTGTGCGAGCTTCGGACATTGATAGATGAAGTAGGTGTTGATCATGAAGAAGATGTTGAATGCATTGCTCGTGCACAACCTGGCCGTGCTACAACAGGTGCTATCTGCTCCAATCTTCCACAAACCGATCGAGCAACAACCTCTCAGACGCTTAGTGCACCTATGGTGATGTGATGATCCAAGAGCACTTCTGTGTGTATAAAAAATTATACCTGATGCTCAATAAGGATTATGTCAACTCTTTATTATGATGTAATTAAAAGACATTATAAATAAAATAAAAATTATACCTAATGGTTAATAAGTACCATATAATGTATCTCGCAAACGGACAACAATGCTCAATAAGGATTATATCAACTATTTATTATGATGTAATTAAAAGACATTATAAATAAAATAAAAATTATACCTAATGGTCAATAAGTACCATATAATGTATCTCGCAATGCATAACAACAGTGTTCAAATAGGAGCAGCTAGCGTGTAGTCAGATATGATAGAAGCTTCATACTAATATCAAGCAAATGATTTGGCATACATGCACAATAAGCAGTAGTCAAACATTCATTCGTGGTGATCACCATACAATTTCATTATGCAGCATTGCACTACGAACCTCGTCAAACATTCATTGATGTTGTACTACTCCGAACCTCCCCAATCACCATACAATTTCATTATGCAAGCAAGCGGTGAAGGCAGACTCACCCGACACGGAAACATTGTTGGATCGCGTTTCAGCTAGATTGCCAGGAAGCAATCAATGGGAAATGGCACAGTGAAGCCTCCATGTCATTGAGAGCCACAAGCACAGACCTGACGCCGGTACATGACGGGGGCATCGAATGCCTCAACTTCGAAGTAGCTAGTCAGCAGACGGACGTATGTGCCTGCGCTGTATTCAGTGGCGAATCTAGGATTTTAGCATAGAGTATGCCTTCGAAAAAACGTTCACCTACAATTTGGCTTATCTATTTTACCAAATTCGGTAATAATTGTAAATTTTGCAACACGATTCGGTAAATTCAAGAATTAAGTCAGAAACTATCCATTAAATTCAGTATAAAGAGCTCAAATATAGGCATAAAAAGCTATCCGAGACTTACAATGCTATTTTTATTCGACCACATGTTCAACTGGATCAGGCCGGGAAACATTAGAAGTAGCAGCAGCCACTGCCGCTTTCTTTTGTTTGTGCTTCTGAAAAAAAATGCAAAATCCGAGTTCCTCTTTATAATATCTCCATAAATATTAAAAAGAAACAGAATACTAAATAATTAAACAATATTGTATTCATAATATTAGGAGATTTATATGAAAGTACCCAATAATTTTGTAAAAGAGACGAATAGGGTTTTTCTATTTTTTGTAAGCAAAATAGCGAATCAAGGCGAGTAGACGACGAACCGCCGTGAGACCATGACTACCTGATAATCTGGTTACTGCAACCGTTCAGGCGTGAGTCAGGCGGCGTGTTTGATGTTTCGCCGTTCGCTCCGTTGCCTCCGATAAGAACAGATTAGGGAAATTGGGAAAGACGATAATCTGGTTACTGCAACCGTTCAGGTGTGAGTCAGGCGGCGTGTTCGATGTTTCGCCGTCCGCTCCGTTGCCTCCGATAAGAACAGATTAGGGAAATTGGGAAAGACGAAAACTGAACCTTGCTCGCGGAGATTGCCTGTATTCGCTCCTTGCCTCCTTGCTCGGCCCGGCGTTCACAAGTTAGCTGCCAGGCGGAGGCGGTGGTGGGTGCCGCTTGGAGCCATCCGGCAGGAGGCGCCGCCTATTCTTTCCTCCTCCGTACGTAGTCTTTTAGATTAGAAACCGTACGTAGTCTTTTTTAGATTAGAAAATAATGGATTTATTTTTTTCTTTTAAAAAATAATGGTAAAGGTGGGTAATTTTTTGGAAAATAAAGTAGATCCAACGGTTACCTTATCAAGTCTTTAGATTTGATGGTTAGATGTGTCTGATTAATGTGAGAATTTCTAGCATTTTATCTTTTTTCCTAGCACGTTTGAGGAGAATTAACCTGGAGGCTTCGTTGGAGCCTCCAATTAGTAATAGTAAGATAGATATGATGTGATTTTGGGTTGATATTTCTTTCTTAAGAATGCATTGATTCATTATCTAGAAAATTGAATGCATTGGTTGGTGATTATATAAAGAAAATAAAGAAGGTAAATTTTTGCGAGACAAAAAGAAAGAAGGCATTGATGTAGCAAATAAATCATATCTTCATCTATCGTTTGGCCATGATATTCCCTCATCAAGACATCAATCTTTTCTTTAATTTTTCCAATCAAATGATAGCCAAACCATTTGCTCAATACCTCCATATATATATATGCTCTAGCTCACAAGTCACAATTCCGAGACACCACACACGAGGCACCAATTTTCCTCTAGCTAGCTTCTCGTGCGCCATGGACTTGCCAATCGCACCAATGGCTGTGGTAGCGGCGATGCTGCTGATGGTCACGTCATCGGTGGCACAAGCACACTACAGCCATCACGAGCCATCCCATGCTCCAGGTCCGCAACACCATGCTGATGCACCGAAGCATCATCGCCACCACCATGGCCACCATACCCCGGCACCTGCGCCGGTGTCTATTGAGATTGAGTCAGCAACACTACCGGAACCTGCCGATTTCCCGTGAGGCCTTCGCGACACGGAAAGCCCGTTTTCATCACGGGAAAGCCTATCCCGGCGGTAAATCACGGGATAGCTGTGACGGGAACGAAATCGACGGGAAATTGCCCTTTCCCGTGAACACAGGTCATACCCACGGGATATCCTTTCCCGTGATCCCATTTAGCACACGGGATATACTTAACGGGGGGGTGGCACCGTCAACGGGGGAGGGGTAAAACCCCGTTATGGCCTACGTGGCCTGTGGCATGAAACGGCGTTTTCGAGAGGTATCCCGTGAGCGTAACGGTGCAGCTCACGGGATATCCTCTCCCTTTCCCGTGTGTCAATGTCTGTTCACGGGAAATCTTTGGTCAATTTCCCGTGAGCAGTGCCACTCACGGGAAATATTTGGTCAATTTCCCGTGTGTGGCTCACGGGAAATTGACCTTTTTTTTTTTTTTTTTTTGTTCCAGCACATTGTTGACACATATAAATATATATATACATACACAGATTTCATAATATCCATAATACCACATATATGGCTCGATAAATCCATAATACCACATATATATTACATCATATCCAACAAAGTCACAAGTTCAACCACATGTCCAATAGTGCAACCACAAGTTCACAAACTCACATAAAATCCAAGTTCACAAGTTCAAGTGCACAAGTTTTCAACCTAGATCATGACAAATTTACGGCCACGGCCTCCAATCTTCTCGCAGCGTTCCCCCAAGCGTCCGGTTGAGATTGGTTCGAGTTGGGTTCGAGGCATGAGAATTTTCCCCGCACGTAGGCAAAGATAAATAGTTAGAAATTTGTGAGACAAAATTGAAGGTAGAATCTATTAACTTGAAAAAGAAGAGAAATAGTTAGAAATTTCGGCAGACCTCCCCGCGCGGAGGGCTTTCCAACTGCAAGAAAACAACGGCTCGATGGCCGAGAACCACATGTCCACGTGCACATCTCATGGTGCATTCAAAACTCCATCATATCCATTCACATTCATATATGCATATTTCGAAAGTTACGGAGACAAACTCACGAGAGGCTCCATGCGGTGGAGGGAAGATCGACGGCCGACCGTAGACGGGCGGTGGGACGACGACGGGCGGTGGGACGAAGACGGGCGGTGGCGGGAAGACAATCTCCCGTGGCAACCGCACACCAACCCGGCCACCAACGCTACCGGAGGTACGCCATGAGAGCTTCCATGCTCTTCCGGTGTCGCCAGCCCTCTCTTGCTCCGCCCGAGCCCTTGCCCGCTCCCTCTCCCCTCGGCCTCCTCCCGTCGCTTCCTCTCTTCCTCTATCTCGGCCTATTTCAACACAAAGTTAGAACACGGAGAAATAGTATTCAACGATAAATGAACCTTAATTAAAAATAAATAAACCTGAAGTCCGGAGACCGTAGCCCTGGTAAGTGGTTGGCCGCTCGCGTATCACCGGGCCCCCGAGCGTGTTCGAGCTCGATAGCTTCTTTGTGTTGTGAGGGTTGATAACGCTATCACCCAAATAGTACCGCCCGTGCTTCTTGCCTCCTCCGGCGATCATGGCGATGTCCCCCTCAATGTCGTGGCCGCGGGGATCGAAGATTTCTCCATACTGCTCCCTCGCCACTTCGGTGTACCTACTGATCTTCTCGTAGGAGGTCGGGTTGGTGTAGGCTTCGGGCCCAGCCTCAGGGTTGAAGACGACCGCGGGATCTTTATACCTGCCCGTGTGGGAGTTGTGTATTCGAAGAACAACGGGGAGATGCTGCCGAAACTCTGAATCAGACAGGAGTGGAGCATGGAACGGACCTCATCTACGCATCCTCGGGCTGTCCAAAAACGTGGACAATTCGAAACAGATACGGTTATTGGTATGCAGGGATCTGCATACTTCCAACCGTATCTCTTTCGAACAGGAGACGCCTAACTGAGCTGCGCGATCTAGCTACGACCATGGCACGGAAGGAGGGGATATACCTAGGGTCGCGGTGGAGTCAGGCTACCCGACGAGGAAGGAGATCAGGGCCGCCAAGGGACTCCGGCCGGCTCGGCAAGGCACTCAACTCCGCTCCGTAGGGCTCCTCTCTGTATAAAAAGAAGCACACGTGATCAATTGAAAATTTCGACAGAACCTCCCCTGCACGGGGAGGTTTCCAATACCCGCAAACAAACCACACAAAGACACGATGGTAGACAACCACATATATATTGACACAAACAAGTCACATGCATGGCTCGATGGCCGACAACCTGCGAGGTCGAAGACAAGGGGCGCCGAGCAACGAGGGCCGGCGGGTCTAGACGGACAACGGTGGGGCGGTCGTGCTCCTCCTCCTCCTCTTCCCTTCTTCCTCCTCCTTCCTCCTCCTCTTCCCTTCTTCCTCCTCCTCCTCCTCTCCTCCCTTTTCCTTCTTCTTCTTCCTCCTACTCCTCCTTCCTCCTCCTCCTCTCCTCTCTTCTCCCTTCTCCCTCCTTAATCCTCCTCCTCACTCCTCCCCTCCCCTACTCCTTCCCTAATGTGGCGCTGCCACCCCCCCCCGGCGGTGGGGCGGGGCGAGGAGGGCCGGGGCCGGCCCGCCGTGGAGGAGGGGCTGGGGCGGGCCGGCACGGCGGACGGCGGAGGGAGGCGGGGCCGGGCGCTGGCGGCGCGTGGCCGCCGGCGTCCGGTGGCGGGCGGCGCGGCGGCCGGGGCGCTGGCGCGCCGCGGCCGGGCGAGGCGCGCCGGGCGGGGCGGCGGGGTCGCCGGCGGCGGGGAGGCCGGGCGGCGGACGGCGGGCGCGGCTCCGGCGGCGGCGAGCGTGTGTGGGTGTGTGTGTTAGAGTGTGAGTGGGGAGTGGGTGGGGAGCCGGTGGTCGGGTTGACTTAATTTTTTTTTTTTAAAAACGCTTTCCGTGATGGATCCGGGGATCACGGGAAAGACTCCCTCCTTTCCCGTGATCCCCCGGATCCATCACGGAAAGAGGAAAAAAAAAAAAGGTGACCCCTAATCCCGCCACGCCACCGAGGTGGGTCCGCCAACGATTTCCCATGAGCCGTACACGGGGATCATGGGAAAGATCCTAGATTTCCCGTGTACAACTCACGGGAAAGGAGTTTTCCGTAAATAAATTTTATTTCTTTCTCTTTCTTTTCTAGCATATATATTTTGAAACTTTGATCATGATAACTTCATAAATACCTTTCCACATACACTCACCAATCCTAATTTCATCCTTGCGCAAAAAATTGACCATTATTTCATGTGGTTCTATCTCTATTTGCATTTACTTAATCGCAACAAAAAATTATAATAATTACAAAAATAATCCAAAAATTCTCGAAAATAGACATGACACAATATTTGAGGTCTATTACATATAGAAAAAGTTTCGTAGCCAAACCACAACTTGATCGTCACATTGACATGAAATCACACTAGATCACTCTCAACAAACATGAACCTTCTACGTAGATGTTGGAGCCCTGTGAACATCGTGCGTGCCAACTTGTCTTGAAACGTTCCAAGTTTTTTATCATAGCCTCGGCACAAGATATCATGATAGATTATCAAATTTCATGATTTTTTGTACATCGGTTTATTTTCTAGAATTTGTAGACCAATCGAACAGGATTAGAGTTGATGATTTTGTACTAAGATGTTCCGTGATTTCATTATTTTTTTTAAATGCAAGGCCTTACATTGTGTTGAGTATGAGGAATATAAATTTTCTACTAAATTTTTTCAAAAAATTGAAGCACTTGTAGTTCAAATTTGGCCTCATTTCATAAATTCCCATAAAAGAGAATAATTACCTAAATATATCAAATGAAGTCAATAATTCACCAAACTTTAATATTGAGTGTCATATGATGTGCAACAAGTGTAGAAAAAGTTTGGAGATCAAAATCCAAAAAAAAAAATTTCCGTGAGCGTCTTTCCCGCGAGCGGGATGTGGAGCTCACGGGGAAAGGGTCCCCTTTGCCGAGGCCCACCGCTCAGCCCACGGGAAAGCCTGCTCACGGGGAAAGAGGTATCCCGTGAGCTTGACGGAGTTCTCACGGGAAAGAGTGGACGGAGTGACGGAGCGGGCTGGGCTGGGGGCCATGGCCATGCGTTTCCGTGGAGCAGCCTCCTCACGGGAAAGGGTCGAAAGTGATATCCCGTGAGCTTTCCATCACGGAAATTGGTTATCCCGTGGGTAGGTTCTTTCCGTGATGTTTTAACCCCCGCTCACGGGATATCCCGTGTTTTCCTGTGATGATTTCCTCCGAGCTCACGGGAAACGGTTTGCTCACGGGATATTGCCGGATTCCGGTAGTGCAAGTTCTCCTGGTCATGGTGGTTCCGACCATGCACAGTCGCCAGGTCATCACAGCCACCACCACCATGCATCTGCACCGCAGCGGCGCCAGGTCATCAAGGTCACCACGGTGGGGATGCATCAGCCCCGGCGCCAGGTCATCATGGCCACCACGACCATCATGGTCATCATGCACTGACGCCACATCATCATGGCCGCCATGCCCAAGCGCCAGCGCCGAGTCATCGTGGTCATCACGGCCACCACCATCATGCCCCAGCACCGTCGCCAGTCCACGGCGACCAGCAAGCGTAAAGCCTGCACCACCCTCGGCATCATGCTCCAGCTCCGGTGCCCGCTCCTGTTCATGGCAGGCAAGCCGGTCAGAGCTTCTAGTTGCAAGGAAATGGCATAACATGTATTGTAAAAATGAAAGATATATAATATTTCAGCTGGTGAGCTAGTGTTTTTTCATGTAGCATCTTCTGCGCGCGTACTATTTAAACAAACCAACTACCAGGGCTCCCATGCTGTTTAGGAGTGTCTTGATCTGTAGATAGTCTTCCTCGTCCGCTTGAAAATCAGAATCTATGTTGCATGCGTTCAAGGTTGACGGAGCGGTGACTGTACGCTCTGGAATCATGTTCAATGTTGTTGGCTCATTGCTCAGATGTGGAGGCTAGCATGTTGCCAATGACGACTCTCATAAGGATTGATCTCATCATCTGAACCCTCATCGTCGAGGTCTAGTCAGGCGCCTCAATCAACAAGTTCGAACGAGTCAAATCGGGATTCTTGATCCTCTCCACCTCTCCATGGTTCTCGAAAACCAGATTACCAAAGTAGTTGATGATGGCACGTAATGAGATGGAGTGTAGACCTAATAGTTCGAGGGAAAAATTCCCCAGAACCTCAAATTTGATAGAGCTTGGCAGAACAAAATGTTGGAAGTCGCCGGATCTAGGTACCGAATCTTCACAAAGAAACCCCCTGCCTGGCGCGCCTTTGCCGATGTTTTTTTATACATTGCACAGTCGAGTATCCTCTACTAGGTGCGAAGAGCAATCACAATGGACACAGGAATTATAATGGTTTGGGCCCTCGCTATCAAGTAAAAACCATTGACTGTTTCTTATATTATTATTTCATCGAGTTTGAGTACAACGGTGGTGGATGGCTAGAGATTTGATCATTACAACATGTAAGCCTGCCTATCTATTTGTACCCAGGATCAACTTACCCTACGACTTACTGATTTTTCATACGTGTCTTGTAACTGAACAATCTGGCTTGAGAGCCTCCACCTTAATTGAATCAGATGGGGGATTCTCACCTTCCGTTCACCTTTTTAAAAAAACCCTACAAGCTAAGAGGGCCCAAATATCGCGACTAAATGTCATGGCATCATCAGTGCTTGAAGTTTCCTTCCACAGACTGCAAGCAATTACTAGATAATACGATCTTATTTCAACTTCCTGCGATGAAGAACAGTTTAGCAATCATACTTGAACACCCGTTGGTCTTTGTTTCTGATAGGCACATGACTAGCCGCTCCATCTATAAGCAGGGGATCGATCTGATGTTTGTCAAATCCTCAAATGTACTCTACTCGTTGGCGATCAGCATGAGTAATTCCGAGAGCTCCCTCGGCTTTGAGAACATGGGCATATGATCAGCTCCCTGCAACCCCATGACTTGAGTGCCCGGGTTCCACGAGGCCATCAGCCGCTGCATGTCCGCCGGTTTCCACTCGTCGTCCTCTGCCACGACATACACGCGCCTCACCGCTCCGTACCTCTCTACCGTCAGCACGTCCCCGTCGTTCATCGTCTCGTCATTCAGGAACCGCCGTGACGTCCTCACCATCGCAATTCCCAGGGTCAGGTCCTGCACCATACATCGATCAGAGGAAGTAGGCCGGGACGCCAATGGAGGAACAAAAACGGCCGGCCACTGAAAACATACCTCAAGAGGGCTCAGCTGATACACTCTCCGGGCCATGTAATTTGGTCCGAACAGAAACGTCTTATCCGGGTTCTTGGGATCACTGGTGGTTCCGAGTGTGCAATCCATGAAGAAATCTGTCCCTTTCCCTTGTGATAGCTAATTAACAGTTCCTTCAGTCTTGCATGGTCAGGAAGAAAATATACATACGGAAGCTACTTGACATTTGCGTGCACGGGATCGATTTCCCTGGTAGGATCGGAGTTGGTACCTGCTTGAACGCGTAGGTCATGGGCTTGCCGGCGGCGGGCATGGTGGCCGTAACGAACACGGCTACGGCGACTTTCTCCGGGTACCTCTCCATGGCCAGCGCGAGGCTCTGCCCGCCGAAGCTGTGGGCGACGAGGACCGCCTTCTTGCCCTCCGGCAGCGCGGCCACCGCGTCCAGCAGCGGCCGGCTGTACTCCTCGAAGGACGCCACCTCCTCGCCGCGCCCGGGACTGGCGCCGCACCCGGCCATGTCGATCGCCGTCACGCGGTGGCCGGCGGCCTCCAGGGCGGTGATCACCCTGTACCAGGACCACGCGCCGTGGCAGACGCCGTGGATCAGGACGAAGTGGTGCTGCTGCTTCTTGGCGCCCTCCATCCCCGAGCTCATGGACAAATTCGATCGGCGATTCGGCGTTTTGCGTGTGAAAATCAGACCGAGGAGGCCTAGTTCCTCTACCTTCTTTCAGTTATTTTTTTTTAAAAAAAGTCCTTTCAGTTATTTTCGCTTAGCAATATCCATGTGGCGGCTGTCACATCAGGTCCTAACACGCCATTAGTTTTTTGATCATGCATCACCTGCTGTCGTCCACTAGAAACCACTAGATGCATGGTGAAAATTGAAAACTACTCCAACACTGTTATTATTTTGTTGTAAAGAAAAAACACTATTATTATTTTTAAATTGTTGATGTTGCCTTGACCAAGCCATGCATGGTTCATTGCAAGGGTAACATATGAGCGATTCACGGCCGAGTGTAACTTAGCATATCAACAATGGCATATTTATACTCCGTCACTATTAGTAGAGAACAAAGCATTCATCCAACCGCTTAGAGCAACTCCAAAAGAACTCCTAATTAAGCCACCATAGCAAAATATGGGGTCTTAAGAAGAAAAAAAAAACTCCAACAGGCCCCTACATATTATATACACCCTAAATTTGTCGGGCCAACAAAATACCCCCCCCCACCCACCACACACCAAACAAATTTGTTGGCCCAAAAGGCCGATCCCATCCGTGTGCCTCGAGCTCGTGGGCGTCCGCCACCCGCCCGCGGCGCCGCAAGAACCGCCCGCCTCCTCATGCGATCTCGAACCTGGCGTGGCTATTCTCCGACGCGCCCTCTGCTCCGTGCTAGCTCGTCCTCGATGTGCCTTCTCCCTCCTCCCCTACGTCCATCTAGCAGCGACGTCCGACGGTGTGAATCCTCCCCGCCCGCTCGTGGAACCTACGCGGCGTCCTCTCCTCCCCTCCTACCGTGCGGCCACCCGGAGGCACGACCTCCACTATGCCTCCATCGTTCCGCCTTCGCTATGCCTGCGTGGACAGATCCGGCGACGCGGCCCGTTGCCTAGCCCCACCGTGGGGGTGTTGCACCGCCACGCAGCCCCTCGTCGAGCTCGTTGCCACCCTCGCCACGAGGGTGATGCGCCGCTGGAGGTCTTTGTCACCGCATCGCGCGAATGAGGAAGAAGGAAGGAGAATAGAAGAAAGAGAGACCCGACAAGCGGGTCTCGTTTGTCATTGGTATATAAATAGATTTGGGTGCTGAAATTTGGGCGCCGCTATTGGATTAGAAGTAAAAAATTGAGCCAACAAAAGTAAAGGGCAACACCCAAATCGATAGTAAGGGCTTTGATTTGGGGCTACTTTGCCGAGTTGCTCTTAGTACCGGCTAGAGTTAGTCCCGTACCGCATATGCATTAGTACCGGGCCTTCATCGACACTGCATTTTTTATCATGGTGTGGAGTACAAGAATATGGATGCTTGTCTGGTGTGGAGTGCACTGCGGTATTAGATCCGACGAGATGATCCTGGGTGATGTTGAGGTGGAGCCTCCCAAGAAGAGAGTTCCCACAAAGGTAATGGGGAATTTCCCCATAATACCACATTTTTCTTATTCTGCCACGCATGACCCCCTCCTTATTGATGCCATCTACCCGCTCGACCCTACCTCTCCTTATTGATGTTGAGGTGGAGCCTCCCAAGAAGAGAGTTCCCACAAAGGTAATGGGGAATTTCCCCATAATACCACATTTTTCTTATTACGCCACGCATGACCCTCCTTATTGATGCCATCTACCCGCTCGACCCTACCTCCTCCCCAACCGACCTCCTATCTTCCTTGTTCGATCCGTCGTTAATGCCTCATTTTTGTTCGACCTTGTTGAAACGATCCATGATTTTTGAAGAGAAATCCACGGATATAAAACATAATGTGACAGATCCGCGGGAGATCAAGCCATCACATTATTGAATGTCGGTTGGTATCATAAGTTTTACATCAAATACATGTCTTAAAGAGTATAATAGAAAGGTTTGCTCACACTTGCATCCCCACTTGGCGTAAATCAATCACAACACACAACATCTAGAGCATCATTAGAAGGCACAATGACGGGCGTAGAATCCATCTCCCACCATGAATCTGGTTATAGAAAATTGTTTGGTGGAGCACTAGCTTTGATGTGCGGTCACATGTAACTATAAAAAAACAATAAGGGTCCAAAATGAAAAAAAAAACAAAACATCTTTGTCATCATAACCCGAGCGAGGGGCCAACGATGAAGAACTAAGTAAGGGGCAACCGAGAAGAATGGTGTCCACGCAAATTGACTATCGGGCGAGCCGGGCGTGGTAGTGGAGGCGGGGCGGTAGCATGGCGGCAAGTGGGGCATGCAGGAAAGTGGTTGAGAAGCAAGGTATTACTTAAGTATGGGACAAATGCTACACATGGGTGTGTGGGCTAGATGTGTCAGGGGTGACTTTTGTGTATGGAGAAAAAAAAACGATATTCTTGTGTAACTACTAATGGCATGGCGGGTAAATTCCACAACTCCATGGAACAAAGGTTTTAGAGCACCTCCCAAGGGCTTCCCTAACGCAATGACATGACGTAGTGTCCTAGACTCCACGAAGATGGCAAACATTCACGTCAAACAGACTTGCAGTTACGCAGCACATAGTGGCTTGCAGAAGTAGTGATGTCGTCAAAGGACGGACCTATTACCATTGATGTGTTTGGAGTGGGTCCATGGAGAAAAAGGTAGAGCAACGGAAGATAGAACGACAAATGGAAAAATGAACGTGATGGGACAATACTAGTTCTTTTATCGCAAGGCCAACACATCTACTCTATTGGTTGATAGTGCTCTAAGGAGGTCCACGAGTTTTATGGAGCTAGAGTTAGATCTATATTTTAGCGGATATAAAGTTATAGAGCTAAAAGTGTTTGGTTAAAAATTTACGCACGGAAGTGAGGCTTTACTTAACCTATCCCCGACACCATCTTGCCCCTTGAAACTCAGTTTTCTTTATCAACTATACAAACATTTTAAGGTAAAAAAACCTAGTGGACAGTCAAACTCAAACCCTTCTACCAGTGATATAAGGCTAGGGTCACTATGGCCATAGCCCATGGCCCTAGGCGTGAAAAATTATTAGAGTAATCTCTTCATTTCTATAGTTAAATTTATATATTATTATTACTTTTGTCTATTAGAAATTGAGAATATGATCCGGTGTTAGTTAGTAGTTTATAATATCGGCTCTAGTCACAAAAGTTTTCCGGCTCCGCCACTGCCTACCACGAACTCAGCTGCACTTTACTCGTTCCCAGTTTTCACGGTGGGTAGTCTCTCGCCCACTGCCCGCAGAGGATCCGATCCTACTCGCGTGTGGTGCCACCTGCAGCCCGCACAGTCACAGACACAGACCGCAGGCTGTGCGGTGTGCACACGGAGGACACAGTGCCTAGTGCGGCGGTGCACCGATCCAGCCGGTCCTCGTGACGCGCCGCGCGCTACACGCACACGCAGCCGCGCGCCAGCCAACATGAACAGGGGACACGACACGAGCGAGACCATGGCGAGAGGCGGCGGCGGGGACCCGAGGCCGGAGGAGGATGACCCCTTCTCCGACGGCGACACCACCGGATCCGATTCCGACGAGTCCCCTCCGCGGGGATGGGGGCCCGCCGCCCCGGCGGCGCCTCGAACCCGATCCTGACGCGCCTCGCGGTGTCGCGGAACCCGAGCCCGCTGGCCGCCGCCACCGCGGCGCCAGGGGTCTGCCTCCTCCGCTTCGCCTGGGAGTCCGCCGCGGGCTCCCTCGTCGGCGCCGTCGTTGGATACGGTAAGCCCACGCCGTCCCCGTCGTCTCCGCTCTCTCCCTTCGAATGGAACCTCAACCTCGTCCTAGGGTTTATGGCTCACTGGGCGGCGGCGAGGTAACGTGTGGTCGTGGCGCCATTTCGGGGCCCTCGGGTGCCGACTTGGGATGATGGGGTTGGAGCTCGTGCGGGTGCGGTTTAAGTTACGTTTCCCCAATTCTAGTCTCCCAATTGGTGTGATAAGTATTGTTTTGCTACTATGGGCATTGTTCATCCTGGGGGAGGCCAGGTACTTGTGCTCTGGTCCAATTTGTGTTATCTTCAGTGTACAACTCTGCTCTAGGAACTGCTTACAATTTTTTTGGTCTATAATTGCACCATTTCTAACTTTCGTTTGTTAGATTATTAGTGTTATGTTCTCTAAGTTTCTACAGATTGTAGAGAAGATTTGATTCGAGTGAGACATTAAGTTACATGCATTTGTGTGTTTTGGACTCATTATTTTAAGTTTTTAACCATAGGAACGAAACTATTTCGTTTCAATAAATGTCTGAATTTAAAATCTGGTGGTGAAATTTTCTCTGCTTTATTCACTTAACCATAGAGAGGCTTAGTGTTGTGTAGTATTCATGAAACAAATATGGACTTAAAAGAAACTAAAAATGACTCAACCTTGATTCACACTGTCAGATATTACTTGACTTCTAATCTGCTATATTGCCTGTCAGCGTTAAGGCTTCACTTGCATGTGTATTTGTTTACTCTGAAACAGTTTACAGAAACTCAAATTATAGCTAATCTGTTTTCATTCTGTTTTCAAATTGATGTATGTCCATAGTTGAATAGTTAGTTGGTGAGTTGGATGGTTCTAGAGTCTTTGTCTTGAAGCATATATGTTTTTTAATAAAAGAGAAGGGTGTGTTTGGGGCATTTCACATCTGCTGCTCTGTTTCTCTACCTGCCCTGCATGGGTGAGGATTAGTTTGATTTGCGAAATTGGGTCTTCTTACAACCCTATGCAAGTGGGGGTCTACATTAATGACCAAAGTTAAATTAAGGTTAGATAAGTGGAATAATGTTGGTTACATTCTGATGGCATAACCTTGTATTTACAGCATCCATTGCCAACCAGATGCCATATTGTGTTCTTAGTTCATTCTGCATCATCACACAGCTGACCAAACAGAACCCTGATTTGTATCTTCTCTTATTCAAACCTTCTGGTCCCCAGCTCTAAACATAGCTCTTTTTTTTAGAGAAGATCAGAATAGGAAATCAGAGATGCTTGTACCAAATAGGAAATACTACTGGTATTATCAAAGCTACAATTCACTTGAGTAATACATAAAGTATCCATAGAGTTATATCCCAAATAACTTCTACCTTGATTTTTGAAGAAGCAAAAAGAAACTGAGACTAAGATATATATATAACTTAATCCTTTTAACTGATGTTACAGTCATCACCATATTGAATGAAATTGGCACCATAAAGCTCTTTCAAGAAAATGATTATGCTTTTATTTGTGCTAGCACTGGTAGTGGATCAGTATCCCTCTGCTCAAACCATATATTCTCGGCTGTAGCTATATTTTATGCTATTTCTTAGAGGGTTAACAACTATAGAATCACACGATTGGTAGAGATCCCCTGTATAACTTACTGGATTAGTGAGCACAAGATCCTATATTTTAACTAACACAGTGTTCTGAAAAGTGCTAGGTGGGCTTCTGGTGGTGTCTAGTACCAGATTATGTTTTTGTTATCCTTTTGGTCTTCTGCTGTGAAGCCTACATGTATAATCAGACAGCTTCACTTTTCTATTTTCTTTAATTTTTCAGGTAAAGGTTTGGTTATGATGAAGGGGTTTAAAGGATCATTTCCTGATGCTGCGTCATCTGCTAAGGTATAAGGATATAATTTCCACATGTGGATACCAATTTGTGCCTAGTGTTTACAAACATCTCATGGTCTAAATCTTGCCTCCTTGATCCAGATATTTGCTGTTCTTGCTGGTGTTCAAAGTTTGGTAGCCTGCTCTTTGAGAAAACTTCGTGGAAAAGATGATGGTATGTATTTGTCTGTGTTCTGTTTGTTTCTTTTTAATTCCTGTGGATTAATAAAATGCTAAAACATGCATGAATCATTGTCAAATATGTTATTTCCAGGAATCAACGCAGGAGTCGCAGGCTGTTGTACTGGCCTTGCTTTGAGCTTTCCAGGTAAAGTTTCAGGAGATGTGCAATCAATAGCTTTTAAACTGTTTTAATGTACAAGTTCTGCACAGCCTGTTCCTTAATGGCCTGGTGAGGACTAAGATTACATAAATAATAGCCACATTGTTTATGCTGAGTTCTGGCTACGAGACAATTGCTCTTTTTTTATATATGCTCTTTGCAATTTTGACACTGTTTGTTAAAAAGTTAAAACACAATGTTTGTGCTAAAATTTTTATGATAGCTTGCTGATATGTGTGGTTCTTGGTTTGTATTTTGTTTGCAACCCCTGATCTGGTTGACCTTTGGAGCATAGCATAGAAACCTTCCTATGCTGGAGACTAGAGAGTAAGCTGTGGTTGTAAACTTTTGTTAGTTGATGGCATGCTGGTTTCTTTAGACTGAATGGTTTTGAGAAACATGCATCCTTATATGATGTCCTTAGCTTCTGACTGCTTCATGAATAGAAAGTTTGATGCTTATTATGCTTAGCAATTCCACATTTTGATATCTCCTTAGGTTGCCTCCATAGTCAATTGTGTTTTATTTCTTGTGCACTATGGAGTATCAATGTTTAGATCATCTTCTGTTGATGTCCATGGCATACATTGACTATTTGCACTCCGTTCAAGTTAATTTGTTATGCTCACCTGTTTTGATTTCTTAGATGGCCCGGTGCCGTAATTGTTGAAATCAATATGACATTTTTTGGGTTTCAGGTGCACCGCAAACTCTGATTCAGAGCTGCCTGACCTTTGGAACTTTCTCTTACATCATTGAGAAGCTAAACAAGCAGCAGCCTGCGCTGGCGCTTCCGCCTGCAACAAGTGTCATGGATCTGAAGGCTGGACAAAGCGTTCTTCCTCCCTTCACACTTCCTCTTCCCGATGCGATGGACGAATTCTCTAAGTTCCAAAACTTTTTGTCATCCAAATTTCGGGGAAGCTGAGTTATCCTTGTGGAGTGACTCCTAGTTACCTACTCTGGAAAGTGTCCTTGTAAATGCGTCAATGGTAATTTTTTTCCTTGTTTATTTCTTGGCGAATGTTTGTTCCCAAGGTAGTGTTTTGCTAGATATTGGTGATTCTACCCTGACAATTTTGCAAAAATAAGGGGAGCAGCTTGTCCCTTTTCAACTGGTCGGATCTTCGGAGTTGTACCCACATGTCGACTATGCAAAAATAAGGGGAGTTGTACCTACATTCACCAGTTAGAGCCGACATGCTTTATCACAGCCTATAGTAAATAGTTTTTTTTAAACTTTAGTTGAACCTAAAATTACTTTAGAATCATAGAGAGTCAAATTATCTTAAGTTTGATCAAATTTATTTAATAAGATAATAATATTTATGATGTCAACTAAGTACCATTGGATTCTTTTTTAATTATATTATCATATATACTTATTTCATGTAAACAAAAAGTTATAATTTCTTTATAATTTTGGTTAAATTTGAGATGTTTAACTCTCTTAAGATTCTTACAATTTGGAATTGGATGAATTATTCTACTACTTGAAAAGTGAGAATTGCATCCTTTTTTTGATGACAGGTGGGGTATAGGTATCGAATCAAATCAAGACCGCTTCCAGTTCTCCTCTCAATCTCGGATCAATCTTTCTTACCTGGTTTCACGATCTCTTAAGTTGCATCTCCTTTTCAAAATCACCAAAAGTAGTTGGTGCTGCATCTCTATAAAAAAGCAAGATTAATAGGTACGCTTGATTGTCGGCGTCTCATGCTCTAGCTCACCCGAGCTAGTAGTGGTGGCGGGCTCCACCTTTATTTAATGATGTTTATGGTCAACAACCTTGAAGCCAATGGGAGGCAGACCATTATAGAGCAAATCGCCCGATTTGGGCTGGTGTTTGGTGAGACGCCCGCCTCCTTCTCTTCTCTTCTCTCTCTCTCTTGGCGATGCTTTTTTCTAGGTGTCCAATTGCCCGCTGATGTAGGATTATAATACTTGCTTTAACCTGCTCTCTCTGTTAGAAAATAGAAGTAACTATGTTTAGTTAGAGTCGGATCATATCTTGTATTCCTAGTCTTAGTCCTAGAATAGAGGATAACCATGAGATGTATTTACCTCCCTAGAGACTTCCTTGAGGATAAAATGTATTTGAGTCCTCTCCAACTTAACATCGACATCTCCATATTACACTCAAACTAATGGGCAAGTTGAGTCTTCATGGTTTGATCTTTATTAAAAGAAAATTGGGACAATTTGGCTTTTGGCGTATGCATGCCACATCTTCGTCTTCATCTTTTTTCCGATCTCCTTTTGAGCTGATGGTCTTCAATTATTGATGTCCACATGCATGAAAGAAGACTTCTATATCGATGTTTAGCTCATGATGTATAATATTGACTTTTTGGGTGTGAAGAAGGTCAAACCAAAATACCCAATAAGCATAACCATTAGCTCTCCTGAAAAGGCCACTACATGTAATCACACAACAAGTTTGTACATGCTAAACTGGTGGGATCCGGAAATTTCCCACCACAATATAACACGCAACCTAACAGTGAGAAGCCCTAATGCTAGCCAATCAAGTTAAACCCATTCAATCATCTCCTTTTACATGGTATCGAAAGCAAAGTCGATGGTTTTATGTCGTTGCTACTACTATCATGTGTTTTAGAAACTTCGCATATACTTAGCTTTAAAATAGAAGGGCAAATGGGAGTCAAATTTGAGTTTGGTAGTTAACTAAATTTAACAAAAGGATAAACATATACCAAATGGGCAATTTCAAGAAAGAAATATTGAGACTACTTGGGAGATGAAGGATCAAAACCACATGTGCGCCCACCGCTTATCTCCCCGTGCTCATTTTATTTTGAGATTCGTGCATCATCTTTTGTTTTTAGCTGCATCATCTCATCCATCTCTCAAGAACAATTGACTAAATTGTTTCACTTGCCTCTCTCTCATACACTGCCTTCAAGGAAGCGAAAATTTTGCTCTTTGTGAGCACATGCTCCCAAAGCATGCAATCGTTCACGTTGCGTTGAGATCCGTGTTGCTTTTGCAGATCAAATATTATATGGATTGTAGTACATGTACAAAGGTACATATGTGGCAGAAGTATTGGAAATATATTCGTTCGTATTGAGCAAAATGAAAAGTGGCACGTATCTCGAAGTGATGGATACATCTAACGACTGCATGTGTGGGAGCATGTCCTCTTGAGAGCAGATTTAACTTTCTCCCGCCTTCAATCAATTGTAGGCTATATATCCTTCAAACAATCCTGGATGAAACACATAAATAGAGTATTAAATGTAGTTAAACAAAAAAAACTAATTGCACATTTTAACTGAAAAAGTGCGAGAGGCGAATCTTTTGAACCCAGGTTAGTCTATGGTTGGAAAATAATTAACAAATACAAACAAAATCAAGCCATAGCCAAATCCAAAATATTTCACCAATTAAACACCCCCACAACTGGATTGATAGCAGCCATCCATAACTTCATTAGGGCACCTCCAGTGTACGCAGTGAACCGAGACTGACACAAGTCAGATGGAAAATCGATCTCCCAACATGGTTCGATCTCTCTAGTGCTAGCATCGCTCGCTGAGACTGTAAAACAATTTAAAAGTGCTACTCCAGTACTACTTTCTAGAGAAAACCACAGTCATTAGGCCGAGTGTGCATGGACTGACATGCTTTTGCATTTTTTTTATTGAGTATGGTTCGCACCGTCTACCACATCTGAACCAAAGCACCGCATGGTTCGAGTTCCCCAGTGTAGAGTTCAAACCATACTACCCCACGGTTCGCTTTTGACACACACTGGAGCTGCTCTTAGAGGATCATAGAGGATCAACCTCCAAATTATGGTACTACCAGTGGAGTACTAGCCTACAGTTACATCACATCACAGGACTGAAATTATTGAAGCAGCTGGAAGTGGTGGAGCGCCGGGCGACCGTCGAGGCCTTTCTTGTCGTAGTGCGCCAGGAACTCCGGGACCGTCACGCTCCTGTACAGCGCCCTTCCGGGGCCGTCGCCGTCGCCGGAGGTGACGAGCTCCTCGATGGGCCCATAAAGCCTCGTGGACCTGGAGATGTCAGCGTTGCAAAAGCACGCCACCGACACCCTGGCCGTGTCCCTGCTCCGGTTGGCCACCACCCGGTGCTCCACGCTCCTGAACCGCCCGTTGCTGACGAGCTGGAGGAGGTCGCCGACGTTCACCACGAGCGCGCCGGGCACCGGCGGCACGTCCACCCACCCGGACGCCAGCAGCGCCTGCAGGCCTCCCTCCGCGTGCGCGTCCTGCAGCAGCACGGTCAGGAAGCTGGGGTCCGAGTGCGCGCTGCACCCCATGGTGAGGTCCGGCTCCGGGCACGGCGGATAGTAGTTGCACACCAGGCTGAGCCCCTCCGCGCACCCCATCCCGGCGAGGTGCCCGGGCGCCAGCCCCAGCGCCTCCGACAGCAGCGCCAGCACCCGCGCCGCCAGCTCCCGTGCCGCGCCGCCGTACTCCAGCATCACGTGCCGCACGGCGGGAGGCAGCTCCTCGGCGCGCGGCGGCTCGGGGCCGCCTCGCAGAAGAGCGTGTCGCGCCAGTTGGCCGCCGGCGACTGGTACAGGTCGAAGTTGGAGTTGAACCGCAGCTTGCGCGCGGCGTCACGCGTGTAGTAGGGAAGCTTCGCCTCCGGGGAAGCCTCGTTGAACCGCCTCACTGACGCCAGCATCTGGGTCAGGAGCTCGTCGGGGACGCCGTGGTTCACTAGCTGGAAGAACCCCACCGTCTCCGCCGCGGCCTTCACCTGCGCCACAACCTCCGCCCGCGCGGTTGCCTCCGCCGCCGAGAGGTCGATGACCGGGATCGTGCTAATCGTGCTACTGCTAGAGGACGATACCTGCGGCCCGTCCTGGCGGTGGTGGTGGCGGAAGATGGCGGGGACCGTTCTGACGCCGGCGTCCACGAGGCCCTTGACGCCGGCCTTGGTGTCGTCGAACGCCTTCAGCTCGCTCAACCGGTCGTAGTCGTAGCCACCAGCGGCTTTTTCTTCCGCGGTGGACATGGCGGCCGGCGATCGAAGTGAGCTGGATGGATCGAGACGAGATCTCAGATGTTCGTGGTGCGGTGTGGTTGATTGGACGTTTGTCACAAATTCGTCAGCACGTACGTAGCAAGGCTTGGTGCGTGTGGTAGGTAGTGGTACACGTAGCGGCGTAGCGTACACATGCATTTTCTTCACGAGCCCTCCGAGGGATAAATATGTGAGGCTTTGGGTCTTAAAGAGTGCGACTAACGTTTAGTCACTTTTAATCTCTAATGAAACACCAAATATTTTGAATAAAAGTGAGTAATTTAGTCCTAAAGGATGATTATAAGAATTATACCGTGTTTTGGAGACCATGTCTCTGTCTTAAACGACTTCTTTAACCCGGTAGAGAAAGTAGGGTGAGGGTTTGAGGGACCCACGTCTTCTTTTAACGAGGTGAAATTGATCATCATCTTTCAGTATCGTGTCCTTTGAACCTTTAGGTTGGGGCGAACAAACCTCATATCTATCTTTTCTTTTTTCTTGCGAGGAAAACCTCAAATCTATCATTTTCATATGAGATTTGTTTCTTTTTGCTAATTTGAGTTTATATTTCAACTCTTTCATGTAAGTATTTGTATGCACTATGATAAGATTTTAAAAAATGAGCGATTGACATACATTTTTTTTAAATTGGTTTCTATATTTCCAATTTTCCACCTATAAATTTTGCCTGTCTTGCATAACTTTCACAACAACTTTCGTTATGAATGTAAAAAAAAAAAAAAAAAACTTACAATTCATATCTAAGTTAATGGCTTACTCATAATCATATACTCATATTTGTTGCGACATTGCTAGAATGCGCCGACTTTAAAAACGGAGCACCACAAAGAGAGATATTCTTGGTTATCGCAATTTCAGCTTTGTGAATCAAATTCTTCGGTGATTATATGAAGCTTAGAATATTTTGACTTTCCATCACTACGTAGTTTTCCCCCATTAGCCACGAAACACTTAGGCAACACCACTCATTTGGGTACAATAGGGGGTACTATGGCACCCAACCCGGTGAATTGGTAGTAATATGTTTCCATATTACCACACAAATATTGTGTTGTGATATTTTTTTTGGTTGCAACATGATGACGCTGTTGCACCCATTCTCGAGGATTTGTGCGGTAATTGGTGGGGAGTATTGCAACAACAATTTGATGGTGCATTAACATGTCATGTGTTGCAAAAAAAGGATGACCTATGGCAACCATATTAGCATTAGTTGCTTATGAAGGGCAGTATCACAACCATTTATTTGGGTTGCAAATTTTTTTGTGCTTTGTGGCAATAGATAGGTGGCTATTGCATCCTTTATTGTCCAAAGATGTAATAACATTTATGTATTGCCACCATTTTGTGTAGTTGTAATACTATCCAAATGGTGTTGCAAGCTGTAACATGACTATTGCAACCTTTATTGTCTCAACATGCAACAACATGTATGGATTGCCACAAATTTGCGTAGTTGTAATACTAGCCATAGCCATTGCAACTTGTAACACGCCTATTGCAATGAAGTGTCGATTCCTATCTAAGGAGAATTTGTGTGGAAATTGGTGGGGAGTATTGCAACAACAATTTGATGGTGCATTAACATGTCGTGTGTTGCAATAAAATAAAATAAAATAAAATGATCTATGACAACCATATTAATGTTGGTTGCTTAAGAAAAAAGTAGTATCACAACCATTTATTTGGGTTGTACATTTTTTGGTGCTTTGTGGCAATAGATAGGTGGCTATTGCATTCTTTTATTGTCTTAAGATACAATAACATTTATGTATTGCCACCATTTTGTGTAGTTGTAATACTATCCAAATGGCGTTGCAAGCGTAACACGCCTACTTGCAATGAAGTGTCGATTCCTATCTAAGGAGAATTTTTTTAGTTTTTTTATATTTTCTTTTTTTATGTTCTTATTGTATGCTTTGAGTTTTTTTTTATTCCCCGACTTAAGCCCCTATTTTTTTTATTTTGGTGCTCGTCCCTATTTTTAGTTGCCCAACAAATCTCTTCCACTCCCGCAACAGCCCCAAACAAAGCCGCCCCCCCCCAAATCCATATCAACAGCAAATGATATATCGGGACCCACACATCATTGAGCCAAACCTTTCTTCACCTCATCCTCTTCACAAGCGGTAGAGAGGAGGAGCGGCGAGCAGTGCTTTCGGCTTGGGACAGCACGCCCCCATGCGGCGTGGGGAGGCACGATCGGGCCACTCTAGCCGCGGCGGAGATGGGAGCCCGTGAGTTCGGAGAGAGTCGGGCAGCCACACCGCCGAGAAGGTGAAGGAGCAAGGCAGTCGCGGGGAGGAAGACGGAGGCCTTCACGCGAGCAAATCATGTTCTCCAATGGTGGAACTCGTGTAGTTTGGGAGGAGGGCGGCCTGCTCCTCTACATCGGGATATCTTTGTTGCGCTCACCCATCGAGGGAGTCGGAGCAGCTGTTCGTGCCGCATCCCCGCCCCGGTAGTGAAGGCCATCTGTGGCTACGGTGCACCAGCGCGGCGGAGCAGGGCCTCGTGCGATTGGAGCTGGGAGTCGCATGGCGGGCTCAGAGGTGGAGAAAGCCGCTGTGTGTGGGTCGCTGGTGCTGCGTGAGCAGCAGTCTCCTCCTCGTCGGTCGTATGCACACGGGATGGGTGGGGGTGTGTGTGTGGGTGGGGGGCTGTTGGCCCGGAGAGAGAATTTGGGGTCGCAACCAAATACGGGGTTTTTGAGTAGGGATCCTCCTGGAACACGATTTTTTTACCTAGACATCCATGTTTAGCGTACTTAAATAGGGGCCCTGCTAAGATTTTTTTATTGTCTTTTGAGAAGGTATATTCGCACGCCTTTACTCTTATCATCTTATACGAGGTAAATATTTGATTTTTAATCTAAATAAATGAAATGGCGTTTAAACCCATTTTCAAATGGGATATGGATGTAAGTTGAACGATTTTAAGATTTATGTTTAGTTTTAGAGTTCGACGAGGATGGATGGAAACGAGGGAGGCAAAATAAACTTTGGGACAATTGCATAACTGTTGTTGTTGTTTTGAAGTTCAAACTCCACGCTTGCCTTTTTTTTTTTTTTTTTTTTTTACATGTTTGTTTGTCGCTATTTTTTCGAATCTAACGGTTGCAGTTGCCCCTGGTCCGTAAAGGAGAGGTTAACGGTGTTAAGTAAAAATTCAAAAGATAAAAATACCATCTACACGAATGACCCAAGAATCAACCCGATACTTTTTTGGGTACAAACTTACTGTCCATTTATCTTGGACAAATGACAATATATATTTTGTATAACTATTAAAGTACCTATTTTGCTTGCAAAGAATAATATTTGTTTGCAACATAATTAAAATTGAAAATACATGAAGAGAGATCCAGATATAATATATAAAACACAATATTTGCATCATAATGCAAGAGTTGACAGTAACCACATTAAGATTCTCATGTCTCCATCACAACTAGATGGCGTTATCAAATATAATTCTCGGCTGCGGCCTGGCCACGTCGATCGATCCTCTATTTTGGGTGCCCCAGAGTACATCTTTCCTTTGCTGCCTAACACCGATGCAAGAAACTCCATGCTTTCGTTTTCATTCCCAAACACGGGAAGCGACAAGGTAGCGTGGTCGACTGCTGCCTCCCGCGCTATCTCATCTAATTCTCGGCCACGTCCACCTGAATATAATGCCCCATTCCTATTCCTATATATATGGTCGTCGTCAAGAGGACTACACAGAGTCTGCAGCAAAGAAGCAGAGAGAGGTGTCCAGGCGACTTGAATTGAAGCTGAAGGCCATCGATCGATCGAGCAGGTAGCTCCTCGACTGGCCGCCTGGGGATCGACAGAGAAGAGATCAACAACCGATCCGACGATCGACCGAGCAAAGGATGAAGGTCCCGGCTGCCATGCGGGTGTGGTGCGGACGCCTCGACCTCCGCCGGCCCCGGCCGTGTCCTGGTCTGCGGCGGCTGCGCAAAGGAGGTGCGCGTGCAAGTGTCCGGTTGCGGCGACGTTCGCGTCATCGTCGTCGCTCAGCAAAAGCGACCCGACTGAGTTGCATATGATCTGCAGCTGCTCCTCCGATCCGTGCGTCGATTCAGTTTCAGACAGAGATCGAGCTAGCGGTCCGTCCGCCCGGTTCTTGTCCGGCCTAGCTTCATATACTGCTGCTAAAGGTGGACGGAGGCGTTGTATCTGCTTCTGCTGATGATGTTTTTGTCCGGCCATGTGCATCTGCTGCAACGCCAGCTGCTATTGCAAGCAATTTTTTGTTAGCTGTTGTTACCAACCGGTTAAGAGTAATCCTACTCCTGGTAGTAAAATACGATGAATCGCAATCGGAGACATGAACAAACTCACTTCACTGATCTGATTAATCCACACTATATCTATACCTAATAATAAAAGCACTTTACGCTGCCCCTCCTAATCTGTCCGCTTTGAGTTTGGAGACCGACGAGAATACGTCCAAAACAGAGTTACCGGCCGTAAAAAAACATACATACGACTCAAGTCCACATACATATAAACTCTCGGTGAACCTCACGGTCCATGCAAGAGAGGAGCCACAGGGGTCGAACGCTAAGGAGTTGGTGGAGAGGCGGAGACGCCAGGACGGGGGCGACGCGGGTGGCGCGAGCTTGAGCTCGAGCTCTGCATGAGTTCCCGTGCGCATGCGTTGGGCACCGGCATGGAGCTTTTGCGCCTCGGCGCACCGAGATCTGGCAAGTAGGCCTGCGCTGATGCCGCCTCCATCCGCCGGCATGCATATGGCGTCGGCGGCTGCTCGCGGTGTGTAAGTCGGAGGAGAGGAAAATGAGCTAGGGTTTGGGTCAGGCTGTAGGACGATCATTAGCGGCGGAGATCGTTCGAGCTAGGGTGAAGGCCTACGGGAGAGAACGCTGGAGAATGAAATGGCGGCCTAAGCCCAGGTTGCCAACACCTTGGCCCATGCGGACAGATGGGCTTCGGCCGAATGAGGCATGGCGTGGTCAACAACTCAGCACGTTGGGATTTAAACATTTTCTCCTATTATTTTGGACTTATAAAAGCTAAAAGCCTCTAATAAATATTTCTAATTTGTTTTTTCAAATGAATAAATAATTAATTGAATATAGTATCATGGATCTTTTAAACTCCTCACTCTCTTTTAGGAAAAAAAAAGACTTTCACTACCAAGATATTAATGCAATTTTGATTACCGACACTTTTGGCATGAGTACAAAACAACAAATTACACGAACAAACATGTTTTTGCTTATATAATAAAAATCAATAAATAGTAAAATTTATTTTATCTATTAGAAAAATGAAGAAAAAAATATATTTTTTACTTGTGCATCCGTATATATATTTCTAGTATATATTATATATGCATAAGACATAATATGCATAAGACAGGCTCGACTGACGACCGTCGTCTTCGCTTCGCATTCAGGTTCGATTCAAGTGACGTGCTCTTGTTATGTTAATTCATCCATGCAGCAGAGAGCAGAAGCTAGCTGCTGGCAATATAGCAAATTAAAAAAACACAAAAAGTCAGTAGATGAATATATTGCAGAATAAAAAGAAACGAGATTTTTGACTTTGACAGTAAAATTTGATCTCTCTTCTGACGACGTCATTGAGCCAAACCTTTCTCCACCTCATCCTCTTCACACAGGGCATGGAGGAGGAGCGGCGGGAGCAGTGTGCGGCTGGGGAAGCACGCCCTTGCGGCGGAGGGAGGCACGGCCGGGCCGCTCTGGCACGGCGGAGGGAGGCGAGGGAGTCTTAGCCTCCACCTTAAAGGACAAGGGATAGAAACGTGAGCTCCCTTTTTACATTTGCCCAGGCTGAAAGCCCATCATTACTTGGCTAATCAGCCCAACAGGACGCCTGATCCTTTTCAGAGTTTTTTATTTTTATTTTTATTATATCTTAATAGTTTGCATTTTCTAAAAGTATTTATTTAAGTCAAAATATTCTAAAACTATACTACTGCTGCCTAATTGAATAGTTATCGCCGGGTGAATTTGCATTTTGTTTTCTAATAGCCCATCTTAACACAATCAAAATTTCTATATATCCAAACTGATATAAAGATACAATTTATATGAAAGTTTTTATTGTAAAACTATACTACTGCTGCCTAATTGAATAGTTATCACAGGGCGAATATGCATTTTTTTTTCTAACAGCCCATCTTAACAAAATCATAATTTCTATATATATAAACTCATACAAAGATACAATTTATATGAAAGTTATAGAGAAAAAAGAGACATATGACCTTCTAAACAACAACAACAACTGTCCCAAGCTAGTTGGGATAAGCTAGAAGATAAAAACCCATAGGGCAGGTATAAAAAAAACACAAAAAAGGCACAATACAAAAGATAGAGTTAGAGGTAAATAGAAAAAAAAAAAAAAGGTTATGGTTCAGGCACGTTGATTACTAGTCTCCAAGTGCTCCGATCCATGACTAGCTAATTCCTTTAAGATAGTCCACTCCTTAAGATCTCTCTTAACCGTCTGCGTCTCAAGTCGGTCTAGGTGCGACCACTACCTCTCTTTACATTATCTTACCGCTTTAAAACCCCATTACGCACCGGTGCCACGGGGAGGCCTCCGTTGGACATGTCGAAACCATCTCAAAAAAAGTGATACGATGTCCATACCTGCATTTTTTGGATCTAAGCATGATACAATTATTTTGGTACCAAGATGGTTTCAAACAAAAACATTGTGAATTAAAAAGTTATAGATTTCATTGTTAAATACAACTCTATATAGTTTTTGTCTTCATATCGGACCATATGAAAAAATTGTGTCACAACCCGTTTTTCGGTCAGCGAGGGAAGGCGAAAAGCGTGGCGTGGCGTGAGATGACCCCGGCAGTGGTGGCGGGGGCGGCGCGGCGGCGGCCTTGAGCTCGAGGGGCGGCTTTGAGCTAGAAGGCGATAGGGTAAACCCTAAATTATTTCTTTCTTAATCGTCTCATGATAGTTGCCCCCATATTTATATGAGGGATTTAATATCGCTAACGGGCGGGGCCCATTAGTCTTTTTCTAACTCTTCTTAATTTAACTTAATAAAATTACTAATAAAGCTAAATAATAATTAAATATTCAGCCACTCCGCTTATTCGGGCGACTTCATTGAGAGTCGACATCTCTCCCCCCGCTGGAGATTCAGCTCGTCCTCGAGCTTGGAATTACGGATAGATTTTGTTGAATAGCTCAGCATCCTCCCACGAAGCATTAGCGTGAGGGTTTTGTTCTTCCATTAGATGAGCACACGAAGCTGACCGTGCGGACTCTCGATTTAAGCATTAGTTCAGGTTTCGGGGAACGGTGTGCCATCATGAATTCGAGGTAAGTGCGGAATATCGGTAGGTATCTCCCCGCGGTGTGGTTTGAGCATCTTGACATGAAAGGCATTATGGATCTGGGGTTCGAGGAAAGCGCATTCAATGCATATGTAATTGGGGTAATGACTTTCTTGATGTTGAAAGGTCCAAAATATTTGGGAGAGAGCTTGCCTTTATGTAATTTAGATATTGTTGCCCGCGGTCGGGATAAAAGTTTGAGCCGGACATAATCACCCACTTTAAATTCTATATATGCGTATGTTTTACATCAAAATATTTCACGGTAATAATCACTGTGACAAGCGCAAAGCGAACCTTTGTGCGATTTAGAAAAGCACCCGTTGAGATAATAAGTCATCCACTTCTTTGGTAATGTTGTCTCACCCGGATTATAACCACGGATAGCGAGGGGTCGCGCCCATATACAAGTTTGAGCGGTGTTGTTTTGGTCGATGCATGGTATGAAGTATTATAGCAATATTCTGCCCAAGGTAACCATCTTACCCAATCCTTTGGTTTGTCACCAGTCAAAGCGGCCTTGGATACATCGTAATAATTTTGTTGACTACCTCGGCATTGCATCGGCTTGAGGATGATAAAAGGCGATGTTGGTGATAAAATAATGTTGGGCCGATCACGAAAAGTTCTTGCCAAAATTGGCTCATGAAGATCACATCTCGGTCACTAACCACGGATCTTGGCAAACCATCTAATCTAACAATCTACGAGAAAAATTTCGAGCTCTTTTGAAGTTCTTTGTGTTATGCGGGTGAGAGGGGGTATGAAGTGGGCATACTTTGAGAGACGGTCAACCACTATTAAAATTACCGATTTGGTTCCAACTTTTGGAAGAGCTTCAATGAAATCCATGGAAATATCCTCCCGGATCTGCTCTGGGCTGGTAAAGGCTAAAGAAGTCCAAATGGATGAAGATGTTCGAGTTTTGTTGCGTTGACATACCGGACAATCATTCACAAAATTGCTGCGACAATGCGTTTATCATTTTTGACAAAGAAGGTCCGACGAAATCTATGCAATATTTTTACGTATTCCCTCATGAGCTGAATCATGAATTGCATGGAGAATGGTGCGAAAATGTTTGGAGGATTTTGAAAGCCATACCTTTTTGTTGAACAAGATCAATCTATTACGAACTTCCCATCTTTGAGTCTTTACCGTTGATTATAGAATCAATAAGGCCTATAACCTCATCGGCGAATGCAATTTCCTCACGTAATCGGTCAAATAAACCCAATTGAATTTCTGAAATAGCCATTATAGAGGATTCATCCGTGTTACGACGAGATAATGCGTTTGCCACCACATTGGATTTACTAGGTTTGTATTCCACAGTGAAATCATAGCCAAGTAATTTGCTAACCCATTGATGCTGAGGAACTATAGACAGACGTTGATCTAGAATGTAGTTAAGACTATAATGATCTGACCTTGTAATAAAGGGGTGGCCCCCAGAGATCTGATGCGCCAATGTTTAACTAGCGTCACTAGTCCAATGAGTTCTCTTTCATAAGCGGCTAACTTTTTTGTACTTGTCGGGTAAGCATTTGCTAAAGTAAGCTATTGGACCATTACCACGGTGTAAAAAAGACACCATACACATACCAAAAGCATCACATTCCACCACAAATGATTTATTGAAGTGCGGAAGTTGAAGAGCAGTCTTGATGATAGTGTCCTCTTAAGATGCTCAAAGGCTATTTGTAGCCAATGGTGTCCAACGAGAATGAGTCCTTTTTAAGAAGATCACGTCAAAGGTCGTTGCAATTATACCATAATCCATGATAAATTTTCTATAGTAACCTGCGAGTCCCAGAAAACCTCGCAATTCACGGAGAGTTGTAGGTAGTGGCCAAGCAGTGACGGCCTCAATTTTCTCAGGATCAACAGCCACTCCAACATCCGATATAATATGTCCCAAATAACCCAGTTGTGACTGACCAAAGAAGCATTTAGATTTTTTTAAGAAGATGTTGTGAGCTGCTAGTACCTTGAAGACCTCTTCCACATGGTGGAGATGCTCAGACCAGGATTTACTGAAGATTAAGATATCATCAAAGAAAACCAGCACAAACTGGTGATAGCCTGAGCGCAGATCTAATTTGGTGAAGAATTTAGCACCTTCTAATTCATCCAACAATTCAGCAATAACCGGTATTGGAAATTTGTCTTTCAAGGTATTACTATTGAGGTCCCGATAATCAACACAAAATCTCCAAGTCTCATCATGTTTCTTGACAAGAAGGACAGGTGATGAAAAGGGCAAAGTGTTATACCGAATGATATCTTGGTGAAGCATCTCAGAGCATTGTCGTTCCAGTTCATTCTTCTGTATTTGAGGGTAACGATAAGGGCGAACGACAGTCGGCTGAGAGGGATCCTTAAGATGGATTCTATGATCATAGCGCCTCTGAGGTGGAAGTCCCGAAGGCTCCCTAAAAAGCTGTTGGAATTTGCATAACAGCGGATCCATTGGAACATCAGAAGAAAGTACATGAATACCTGGTGGGGAATCTGTTTCTTTAGAGAGACTATGCCATGTGATCGGTTGTCCTTTCCGCCAGAACTTCATAATGAGTTTATTAAAATTCCAAACAATATTTTCTAAGGAACTCAGCCAGTCCACACCCAAAACAACATCATAGCCTCCCAATTTAATACTGAAGAAATCTTCTTTGAAACTTTCAGTAGCAATAGAAAATTCTATATCATCGTACCTCCCGACATTTGTAATATGTTGTCCATTAGCAACAGCAACTTTGAGGGGACGATGTAAGGAAGAACTTTGGAGGCCCAATTTTGTAGCCAAATCAGAGTCCAGAAATTGTGTGTTGAACCAGAATCCAATAAAGCCAATAAATTGGTACCATTTATGTTGACAAGTAATTGCATAGTAGGACAAGTAGAGATGCCTGTTAACCCATGAACTGATATTTGAACATCCGAATATCCTTTGTTGCGTACCTTTGAGTGTTGTTTACGTGATGCGGTATAGAGACGTCTAGCCAGTGCTATAGCTGTCTCAATATCAGGGGGTTGGTGTAGTTGGACGTCGATCTGAATCAGAGGTGCTAACCCAGCAATATAGAGCATAGCCTGTTGTTTGGGGGAGAGGTGTTGTATCTTGTTCAGTGTTGCTGTGAATGTATTTGTATACCTGTCCAAATCCCCCGATTGGCGTGAAGCTGTCAGATCACCAAGATGATTGTGTAGTGGAGATCCAAAACGCCTGATAATAGCTGCAGAAAATTCTGGCCAAGCTGGTTGACTCACTTCATTTTCCCAACGAATAAACCAAGATAATGCGTTCCCTTGAAGATGGAATGAAGCGAGCTGCATCTGATCATTATCTGTAATTCCTTGAGCTAGAAAATATTTATTGCACTTATACAGCCAAAGAGAAGGATCACCCTTGCCATCATATTCCGGGAAAAATAATTTGATATTGTTATTGACCCGTGCGGAATTTTCTTCGGATAGAAATTAGGGGTGTTTACGTGTGAATCTCGATAGGAAATTCAAGATAAAAATCTGGGCGGTCTGGCTGGTAGTAGAATTGAGGAGTCGGAGGTGCGGCGGATGGAGGACTCATCGGTGTTCCTGAGGCATCGAAGAAAGCGCTTGGAGGGCGGAACATACTTATCGATGATGGGGCGGAATTTGCCTCCATGGCTTTTGACTCCATGGCTGCGATGTAGTCGTTGATGATGTTGTTGGCGTTCTCCACGAATTTCGCGGCTCCCGTCGAGGCCATTGGATTGTCTAGGTCTCCGGATACCAATCTGTCACAACCCGTTTTCCGGTCAACGCGAGGGGGAAGACAAAGAGCGTGGCGTGGCGTAGATGACCGGCGCCGGTGGCGGGGAGGCGGCGGGCGGCGTGGGTCGGCGGGCTCGAGGGCGGCGGCGGCTTAGAGCTAGAAGACGATAGGGTAAACCCTAAATTATTTCTTTCTTAATCGTCTCATGATAGTTGCCCCCATATTTATATGAGGGATTTACAATCGCTAACGGGCCGGGCCCATTAGTCTTTTTCTAACTCTTCTTAATTTAACTTAATAAAATTACTAATAAAACTAAATAATAATTAAATATTCAGCCACTCCGCTTATTCCGAGGCGACTTCGTGACCGAGTCCGACAAATTGCCTCGATTAGTCCACTAGTAGTGTAGTATATTTAGAAAATCATATTTTTTTTCCATATAACCACGTAAAGGGGTAATGTTTATAAAAATACTATAGGTACCTAAGAAATCTACAGTTTTTTAGTATATAATATTTTATCTTATTGCCACCTAAATAATCAATTTAATGTTCAGATATACAAATATATACACATCTGATATCGTATCAATTTTTAGTATCAAAACGATCCCAAATGAAAAAAAAAGACAAACTACAAAGTTGTAGATCTGTTTTTCCTGTACAACTTTCATATAGATTGTATCTTTATCCAACTTCATATATCCATCGATTCGTACTCTGGAATATGTCATGCCAACACTGTGGTGGTCAATGATCGTCGCATATAGAAGAAGATCCTTGAGTGTCTGGCACAAGCTATATATGTTTTTCAAAGGAAGAAAAAAACAAAGTGAATTTTTCATATATCATAGCCCACTTGGCTTGATAAGAGAAGATACCTAAGAAAGCAACAACCTATAAGAAGGCCCTGTCAGCCATTAGCGATAAACATTCCAACTAATGAGTTCTAGAGAGCACATATGACATGTGATGAGGACATCGCCATGGTGGACGCGCCTACGCCATGGTCTTCCCCAAGTTGCAACTCATCTTCAACTCACCGCCACGTCACCCTCGGATTTAGTAGACACGTCGTCATTGTTTCGCCATAATTTCTTCATACGACATCGAAACATGATGATCTTGGACTCAGATAGAAAGGGGACGACGCCCCGTCATTTTGGATCTGGTCCCAGCTCGACATAGGCCATGGATCATTCTATGTGACCATGGGAAGGTGCCGCGTCACCTATTTTGGGCCAACTTGGCCATGTATCCAGTTGGGCCTTAAGCCCAAGTTGTGGGCTCCTTCGTGCCGGTCGCCCCCAACCCTAGCGTCCTCCCTCAAGTTATAAACTCAGTGGCCGCCACCGTTTAGACACGAGTTTTTTTTAGTTTGGGTATTCCATCAAGAACCTTGATTGATTCATTGTAACTATGAAAACAATTCCGTTTACAGTGATCTAGGAGCTCCATTCTTGATCTCCTCCACTGTGTCGATTAGTCCTTTGGAACTGAGTTCTTAACCCCCATAATTCAATTCACGTCATTCATATTTGCAATTATCAGATTGTGTGTTTACCTGTTCTTGCTTGGTGAGGTCTATCAAGTCGTGATTGGTTGATAACCATCAGAGCTGTGGTGTAGCGGTTGCAGGGTTCGAATCGTGTTGATTTGAAGTCGGATCGTCAGCGTCCAGTTCTCCACCAAGAAATTAACCTCACAGAAGATTGGGCCAATGCCTCATCAGTTGGTGTCAAATTTTCAGATTTACCGCGAGGTATAATCGAAGCAATATGGGATCGCTACGCCAGCCGAAAAACAAAAATTTTCTACCCATAAACCAAGGATCTACCGCTAGTTATAGATCACGGGATTACCACTAGGCCACGCCAAGTGCGGCGGAAATGTCGACCCTCGGCGAAGATGTGCGCATAGCAGCGGTGCCGTGCGCTTGCTCACGTCCGTCCTCCACGTGTGTTCACCCTTGTGCTCCGGATGCAGCACCTCCGAGGTATCCCACACGTATGGGAGGGGGAAGCGATGCGCCTCCGGACTGCTAGGTCCGCGAGGAGCAAGAGGCGAGGGCGTGGGCGGCGGCGGCTGCCAAAGTGGCGTGGCTTTTCTAGCCCCGCGCCCACCTCTCATATATATAGGCGTCCCTAATAGGCTCCCGAGCTGGAGGCCCATTAGTAACCCTAAGCCTCGTCTAATTGGATGAAATCCGAATTAGGCCTCCTTCCCCTTAAGCGTGCGACCCTATGGGCTCACGCACACATAGACATGGCCCGAGTACTCCTACTCGACCAATAGCTGATAGCGGCCTCTAGCAAGACGTGTCAACTCCCATGTGTACGCAATGATCATATCAGACGAACCACCACAAACTCACATACATGTTATTCCCTTACCACACGATATTTGGTCCACCTCATGGGTTAACACTTAACCCAAGCACGACCATGCATTTCTTGATCCAATCAATCGAGTGGTCTAGTGATATCTCTCTCTCATGGAGAGGGGCAATTCCATCTTGATTGACTATGCCTCACAGCATGCTTCCTGACAAACCCGAAGACCACCTTTATAGCTACCCAATTACGGAGTAACATTTGATAGTCCCTAAGTAGGTCGTTTCACATCTTGAGTACATATGACAATCTCAGGTCTAAGGACATAACGTACATGATGTGTAAAGAGACAATAATAACATCTCATGTCGGGTCTATCCCGCCCCATGTCATACATGTGCCCACACTATTAGTTTGACATCTCCATATCTATGACTTGTGAAACATAGTCATCAACTAATATGTGTGCTGATCTAATATTCATGTGTGTCCTCACATGAACTCCGACCAGGGACAATTATAGAATAACCATACAAGTAAAGAGTCTCACAAAACAATTCACATAATTGCCAATCGATACAAGTTGTCTTTAATGGATATTCATGAACACATAATATATCATGGATACAAGGTGATAAAATCATCTCTATGATTATCTCTAGGGCATATTCCCAACAATAACCTCATTTGCCCTTAGATTTATATTTGTTCATTATCTAGAGTCCACAAGAAGCCCAAAAATATTTCAATTTTCGTTGTCCTATCACCCTTTGTGCCTCGCAATTGCGTTTTCAGATTGCTTTTGTTGAGTTTGTGTCCATGGACGAGTCTAGTTATTGGTTTAGGATGGTCTTCGTCATCGTAGTTCACTCGTCCGTCGCTGTGATTTGTGTTTTTCTGCCGCTATCCTATCCACCGCTCCCCTACAACAAGTCAAAGCCACCACAATACTCGACTTGCTCCCGCTAGCCGCCTTGTGTGAATTCTTGCTGCCACGCAAACCCTAGATAGGTTGCCAGCCGTTGTTATTTTGCATGCGTCGCAATCCTCCTTACATCATCTGGCGAATACCTATTGTTCTTAGTCATAGGGAAGTCTAGTCCTGTGATCGGTGTTGGAGTTTTGGGTCGCTTTGCCCTAACTGCCGCCGTCGCGTTGCGCCTACCGAAAAACATAACTTGACATACATTCGGTAAAACAGGCATAAATTTTCGCTCGTTTATCAGAAAAATCTGAAATGTTTACTGGAGCTTGTTGACTCGATTCTGAGCTGACCCAAACTAGCCTACGGCCTATTCGGATTCGTCATAATCGCCAAAAAAATTCAGGGCAAATGATGGGATTAAGTTACAAGGAGGTGTTTTTCTTGCTACAACTTCTGCTACTACGGAGTTATGTGACAATCCTGATGCACCATGTTATACTGTGGTTTGTCAACCGATTATGTCTTGTGCATTGCCTGCTGTCACTAACCTTTTGCAGGAGTTTGTTGATGATGAGATGGAGTCGAGGATGACTCCAATTCTAGAAGGAGGGGATGATGGGGACATTGCCAAGATGGAGTCGAGGACGACTCCAATTCAAGAAGGGGAGGATGATGAGGACATCGCCACGCTGGACGCACCTACGCCATGGTCTTCCCCAAGTTGCAACTCATCTCCAACTCAACTGCCACGTCACCCTCGAATTCAGTAGACACGTCACCATTGTTTAGGCCATAACTTCTTCATATGACATCAAAACGTGGCGATCTTGGACACATTAGAAAGGGGACGATGATGTCATCATTTTGTATCTAGTCCCAGCTCGGATGGGCCCAGATAATTCTATGTGACCACAGAAAGGTGTTGTGTCACCTATTTTGGGCCAACTTGGCCATGTATCGAGTCGGGCCTTAAGCCCAAGTTGTGGGCGCCTCCGTGCCGGTCGCCCCCAACCCTAGCATCGTCCCTCATGTTACAAACTCAGTGAGTCGCCGGTGTTTAGACTCGGGTTTTGTTTAGTTTGAGTTTTCCATCGATCGAGAAACTTGGTTGATTCATTATTACTTTGAAGACAATTCCGTTTACTGTGATCCGGGGCCCCCATTCTTAACCTCCTCCACTTTGTCGATTAGTCCTTTGGGCTGAGTTCTTGAACCCCATAATTCAATTCGCGTCATTCATATTTGCAATTATCGATTCCGTGTTTATCTCTGTTTGTTTGTGTTCTTCGATTAAACTGCGGGAAAAGCCTTCTTGGCGAGGTCAATCATGTCGTGCTTGGTTGATAACCATCGGAGTTGTGGTGTAGCAGTTGTAGGGTTCAAATCGTGTTGATTTAAAGTCGGATCATCAATGTCGAAGTTCTCCACCAATCAAAATTACCGCTTACCTCACGGAAGATCGGGCGAGTAACTCATCAAAATGGAAGTCCATGCACGTTTTGTATCATTTTTCGCTCAACTCTCATATCAGATATGTACTTCTATCACAATAAGACAAGTTTCACCAGATACTGATATCAATTTTGTGTTGATTTCCAAAAGAAATACTACCTTGTTTAATGGTTCTAGGTTCAGTGAACAAATGATGTATGTACGTTGTATGGTAACCATCAAAGTTTTAGGTTTTGAAAGAAACATAAGACCATTATACATGTCAATGGGCTAATGAGAGTGTACAAGCAACTCATGCAAAGGGAATCTTCTTATACAGATCCAACGAATGATGGGTTCTGTAAAGGTTACGACATGTCACCAATTGGATGTGAGGATAGATGGGGCTCATTAGCTTTTAAATTTAATTCACCAGCTCGTCAGATCAATTCTAAAGAGATCTAGAAAGCAAAAAGGTGGTTAGACTTTGAAGGCTCTCAATTTGAGTATTATTTTTTTGATAATAAAAGCTAAAAAGCATAAAAAAGGAACAAAGAGGTTGGAGGCTATATACAAGTCAGCTATTGAGTTTGGATTGAGTTAGTTAGGCCTTCACATGTTTTCTTTAAAAAGAACATATAAGTTTCTTTATTTAAGTAACGGTGTACCAGAGGGTATAGTAAAAGCAACTTTTATTTTAATGGGGTTTCCAAGGATAAGAATGCCTATTGTGCAGTGGTGTATATCACATCAATTTGTAAAAGATGATAACACATGTGCCCCTGTACTTTTATATCCTGGGCGCAATAGCAAGTATATAGCAACAATGATGCCCTCACATGGGTGCACTCATGTATACGTTCCAAACCTTTGGCTATGACTTTTGTACTTCATTTGGTGGTTGTGTTCCTTGCGTCAATGATGTGAGGAGTACAATGATGTACATAAACCACTATTATGGGTCTTGCTTTGTTTCTAACAAACCAAAGTGGTGGTGGACAAATCCTATCTGCTAGGGGCAAGATTTTCATGCGTCAGTTATCTAGCTCCTCGATCATGTAATAAAGAAGAAAACAAGGGACCTCTCCATCAAACAACTTCTCTCCGATTTCGCTTTATTCTTGAATTATTATTAAAGAGGCTTTGCAGTACAAAGCTACTTCTATTTGCTTGTACCACTAGTATACAGAAAAAAATATTTGTATTGGCGACACTTTTTGAATTTTCACTGGCAGTTTTTTATTATGAACCGTCATTGTGAATAATGTAATTAATATAGACCAGCGGGTGGCCTAAGGCTATCATCAGTGTAAATAGGTATGCTTACACAAACTACCAGTGCAAATGGTTTTAGGCCTCCTGTTGCTAGTTTGCATTACACCTGATATTGAATTATGACTAAGTGAATGATGCATTCCTTTTGAATTCACATGAAAATGTTTGAACTAAAATGTTTTAGATCTTTTCGAGTATTACAACTTTGATTTAGACCATTTCTTCATCCGTGGTCATTTGAAAATTCTATAAAAGTGTTTATTTCAAAATCATTATCTTAAACAAAATGAAAAAAGTAGTAAGCTACAAAGTTGAAGATATTTTGAAGTACTATAACTTTGGCTTATGTTGTTTCTCAATTTGAGGTCATTTGAAAAATTTAAAAATAATTTCAAATTATTTTTGTATGGGTGGCAGTTAAGAAAACTGTCAACATATATAAACATATCTGTACTGACAGTGTTTAAGGCCAACACCAATATAAACCCAAGTTTTACACCGGTGGTCCATAAAGCCAACCGCCAGTATGAATCTACTTTACGTTGGTGGTTGTCTTCAGGATTTGTGCTGGCGATGATCTTAGAAAACTCACCAGTAAAAATACATCTAAATTGGTTGATCATAGCCATGGGTCCATAGTTCTATTTGCATTGGCATCTGTTCTTTATAAACTGCTAGAGGAAAAAAAAATGTGGCATCGACAAAAACCATTTTTGTCTAGTGTACTTGGGACATGCATGCATGCATCTTGTGAGACATACTACCGCCATTGTGAATGATATGGTGTTTGCTGGCGCAATGCATATATCTCTCTACAGTATCCTTCTTTCTTAGTCACTTACCTATGAGTATGCCTCCATGTATTCCTCTAGTTGGAAGGTCTGATTTTCAATATGGGCATTGCAATAAATTTAAACATGCCTCCATGTACAAAGTCCAATGTCATGAACTTGAGCAACAACAATTATTCAAAAGATAATTCTTTGTAACCTTCAACTTGCATGGTAGTCTCATTTTTTTTCAACTTGAATAACGACACGAGAGGAATCAAATGCCCCTCTAACTCTTGACAGAACAATTTGGTCCTTTGGCTAGTTTCAAAGCTAGTTTCCTATATTCTAAATATAATAAAACCACCTTCAAACTACCTAGACATGAACAAATTTGCTCGGTTTCAACATTTGGAGGGCGTTCAGTACCCGATTTAAGTAGTTCGTGGTTAAAATTGAACTTCCATGTGCAAGTTGGGGATTACAAAATGGAGAAAAAAAGTTATATCAATATACTCAAAATAATTGGTTGTAATAACATTTTGCTACAAATTAACTTTGTAGAAGTTGATGATATAGTTAATGTTCTACACTTCCAAAAACTTTCCATATCCTAATAATCCTTGTAAAATTAAACGGAAGGAGTAGTTTGATAATGTCTACTTATCATAATAATGTCTTGAGTGAGACAACCTATGCAAGTTTAATTATAATATCGTTAAGAGAGATCGAGACACTACACCACAAATAAAACTGTGTGTTGTAGTTGGGATGTGTCTGTGTGTGAGAGAGAGTTTCTATATTGATTTGTCATGGCAAAGATACACATCCACTTTCCTGCCTCCACTCTCCATTCTTCTGTGCTGTAATTGCACCTGTGTAACGACCTCTGCCTGATTGCATTGAGCAGTACAGACAGTGACTGTTCCTCCAACTGCATGCCGCAGGCACATGCTGATCGATGGATGCTTGCATCAGTGTCATGTGTATAATCATGTTCTCTCAGGCACAGTACCATTGCAACTTTCCGGCCGGCCCCGCAGGATCTATATTCACAAGCTCATCAATGTGACTTCATGTGCAAGGGAAGCAGTTGGTACATGAAAGGAAAGCAAAGAGGAAGCAAAGGAACAGACACAAACTAAAAGAGATATAACTTTACCACCAAGGAAAAATATGGATAAAGATGAAGCATGCTGCATTATATATATATGCATGGAGCTACAACATTATTTTATATATTCTGCAACCCTTGTATTATGCTCATATATAAACATGAAAGATTAAAAAGTTATGTGAGATGAGAGGTGATGACAGGATTTGACTGAATTATTTGCATGGCATGGATGCCTGTGTGTACAAGAGGATGAATAATCCTAGATATATATGTGTGTGAGACCAAAAAGTGAGGTGAAGTAGCTGTGAGAAGAGAGGAAATCTTTTACATTGGAATAGCAATGTCAAGGATGTAAAAATACTAATCTTAACGTATAATATGTTTTATATATATGTATACTTGTATATATGCATGTATGTACTACTCTTTCCCATTGGCAGCCAGCTGGAGATGCAGCATGAGTGATGCATGGGACCTCCCAATCATTCAACTTGGAAATCAAGGAAAGGCAAGGATGACACATCTTTCATCAGCTCCTCCAGGTCCCACTCCCCATGCATGACATTCCTGCTCATGAACTGCTGGTGGGCCCCTCCCAGAAGACATTGCTGCCGGCGTTCACTTGGCTGATGGTGTTGTCGATGTTCTCCTTGGTGGTGGTGGAGTCTGTGATGTTGCTCTCATTGTTACTCAGTGTCGTGGTAGTAGTCGTCTCAGTAGTGTTGTTGCTGCCGTTGTTTTTAGGGTTGTTACCACTTGAGGCCATTAGAGCTTGCTGGCCTTGATCTTGCTCTTGTGCCGCTGACATGGGCTCTAGCAGAGGGGGCACGGCACCAAACATGCCTTCTCCACCACGCATGAAGCATCCTCCTCCTTCCATTGCTGCCATCATACCATGGTGATGAGGAGTGCTGCCATAGTAACCACCGTGCAATGCGGCAACTTGGTGCTTGAACGCCGGCGCCGCGTGGCCATGAAAGAACCCGCCCGGCGACGCGTCCGCCACAACGCCACGGAGCTGGTCAGGGGAAAGGGACGAGGCCTCCGTAGCTCCTGCTGGCCGCCACCATGGTCGCCGTCGACGGTGGCTGCCTGTGATGCATTGGCGAGGTCGACGAGGTACAAGAGGAGGATGAGTCCACCATCCACAGACCTGTCGTCGTCGCCATTGCTTGGTGGTGGTGACCACCGTCCTGATGATCTAGGCCGGCGAGGTCTGGGCAGCTGCCGGCGACGACGACCTTGTTATTTGGCTCCGGCGGCGACGCGCAGTCGGTAGCCGCCGGCGACGAAGCTGCCGAGCTGTTCTTGAGCCGTTTCTTGATGGTGGAGTTCCAGAAGTTCTTGATCTCGTTGTCGGTGCGCCCCGGCAACCGGGCAGCGATCTGAGACCACCTGGAATGTCGTAACGGAGGGTTGATTTCACAGTAAGCAAAGGATGGATCCAGAGAGATGTTTCTGTCAGAAAAAGTCATGCGTATCCTTTATTTACACACATATATATATGTGTACGTGTCAACATCAAGAGCAGCTATGTTTTGATAATATATGCAGGCATGGGCTGGGCATATGGCTAGTAGCTCGAAAGGAAATATCTCCAGGTCAAAGAAAATAACCGATGTCTTAGTCTACTCCTTTAAGAAAAACTAATGTGAACCCAACAAAAATTGCATGATGCTAACGTGGGCAAATATCTCTTTCGGTGTCCCTGACTTTTGGCGCTAGGTTTTATCAGCCTTAGGAATTTATTCATTTCGGTAAAATGTTGTACTGCATCGTCTACACAAGCACTACTTCACAATATTATCTAGGCCACCATTATACTATGAAAAAGGATAAAATCCACCACAATGCTTTTTTTTTTTTTTGGCGTCAACACCACACTGATGAATTGGAACTAAAACTAATTGAACTTCCCATACATAAAAAGTCACAACATATATGTCACTCATTGTAACCCTGATAGCAAGGTGACAATGCCCGTATTTTGGCCGGCCAGAAACATTATAGTGGCATACAACAATTATACCTATAAAGCTATTTCGTCCATCGCTGAAAATATTTCTAGTAAATTCGTTATTACAGGCGTGCGATGCAACAACAGGATCCTGGTGATTTCCTTTACTAAGCAGGCTTACAACATGACTCTTGTAAGTCTTCTAAATGAGAAGAGGGACGAATGAAACTGCATCTATGTGTAGAAAATCTAAATGTCTGCAATGCAATTGTGCAGCTACATATGTAGGAGGTCACTAGCTAATTAAAAACAAAAAACAACTTTTTTTGATCGAGAAATAATGAAAATTGCTTGCCAAAGCTAGCGACATAATCATCAACGCCCATCTCTAGATCGAGAGCCTTGTATTGTCGACGTCGTGCATACATAGTTCAAGTGTGCACACGCACGTACGTACCTGTTTCCGAGGATGGCGTGGAGGCTGACGATGAGCTCCTCCTCCTGCGGCGAGAAGGCGCCGCGCTTGAGGTCCGGCCGGAGGTAGTTGATCCACCGGAGGCGGCAGCTCTTGCCGCACCGCTGCAGCCCGGCGTTCCGGGCCACGTCGCTCCACGAACCCTGTCCACTCCGCAGCATGTACGCCACCAGCCTCTCGTCCTCCTCCGGCGACCACAGCCCCTTGCGGAGCTTAGCGGCCGCCCCGCATTGCCGCCGTTCGCCGCCGCTGGGCACTCCGGTTTCCTCATTGCCGTGCTATATAGCTGGGTACGTTTAATTTACCTCAGCTGGTTCTTCTCTTGGCTTGATGGGTCGTCTGGCACGTGCGATCGGAGGTTGATGATGCGCGCAGCTGCGGATAACAAGTGCTAGGGAATGTGCATGAGGTCGATCGATATCGATCTCGATCGCTGCAAGCAGAGCAGTGTGTTGGTGTCGAGAAGATAACGAGGAAATGGACCTGAGTGTGTATGTATATATATGATGATGTGTTTGAGAGTTGTATATGGAGTGAGGTGAGGAACGAAGGGAGATGGACGAGAGAGAGAGGAGCCAGGGAGGGAGGAGGGTGAAGGAGATGACATGATGATGATGGTGATGGGTGTGTGTGTGCTTTGCTTAAAATTTGGACAATGGGGAGAGCTGAAGAGAGATCGACAAAACAGCGAAATTGCTACGCTCACATGCCCCACCAATTTGCAACTTTGCATGCAGTTTGGCAGGCCTGGGTTTTTTAGTATTGCTCAAAGCGACAAAATAAATAAATCAAATTAAATTTTAACGTGTTGCAAGAAAATCATTTGAGGACCATAAGTCACAATTTGAATTATTATTGGCCAAGCTAGTAGAAATAATCTACATTGGTCAGGGCCCTTTCTGCCACGCCGTTACCTCTTCATGTTGCTATGTATTCTCCAACATCGCCACCATATGGTCTCTAACCCCCCCATGGGGTGACCTTGCCGATGAGGAGAAGCGGCTATATCTAGTCATATATAGTAGTTAGGGTTCTTAAAATTGTGTCAAAGAACGTTTGTGCGTGCCAACGTAGAGACGCTTTTTATGGCGTTACAAATACAGTGTACCTACATGGGGGGTTTTTTAGTAGTGCAATAAGCTACTAAATAGGCTTTCATCAATTCCTCGACGGATCTAGTTTCTTGTAGACAATTGCATATTGTTTCAATTACCATTCCCCATATTGTTTCTTTTCTAGGGTTTGATGTGATTGTGGGTGGTCGTATTTCTCATTGGATATTTTGTTCCTATCTCCATTCCATGTTGGATTCTGTCCTAGCGATGGCCGGAAAGTTATCTAGGCTTCTAGTTTTAGCATGACTAGTACTGATGGTACCAAACTGATGGTCTCCTGATAATTATAATTGATGATAAGGTGACTGATGCTCTTTTAATGTGTTAGATGTGTCCCAAGAAGTTCCCTGGCATTAGATCATGTAGTGTTTAAAAGTTATAAGTCTTATTGTTGTGTACGATTGGGCGATTATGGTCCAACGATGATCTTTGGCATCACTAAGATCCCAACATAGAGGAACTAGTATGGGAGATGATCAACAACATGGATTGAGATGAAAAATGCTATTAGGGGGCTACTTTGCATTTACTTTAGTGTATCATTCTTATTATCCGAAGATTTGGATGCAAATAGAGATGTAATTGTGCTCTCAATTTAATATAACATTTCCTTCCTTTTCCCAAAAGACGTAGGGTATTCACTCATTAGTCAAGCATTCATTGCATGAAGTGGTGAATGTACAACAATAAGAATGAGCCGCATTGTAAGTTTGTTGAACTATAATGACTCAAAAATGCAATGCTATCATGCGAAGAGTGACCATGAATTTGGTGGTACCGTGAGCCACCATTAATTCATGGTTGTGTCTTCAAATACTACCGGTTGATGAAGAATGCAATTAGAGGGAACAATTAGAGAACTACAAAGACGCGTACTCCCTCCCCACCACGAGTTTGTCACCCCGGATTCCGTGCCATCTTCTTCGATTCTTCATCTTATTCAAAAATTTTTGCACAAATATAATTTATTTTGTTACGACTTATTTTATCAATGAAGATACTTGAATATTGATTAATTTATTTTATGATTTGCATAAATATTTTGAATAAGATGGATGGTCAAACATGAAGTTCAAAAGTCAAAAACGACGAACTCCATAGGACAGAGGGAGTATGAGATACTTTAGATGCGTCCACTCATAACATTTTTTTTTTTTTTAGGGGGATGAAGGATAGGAGTTGGAGGAATTTGTGACTTGGTTTTAATTTCAGTTCATGTTGCGGCAAGAGTTGAAAGCCGGATTGATAACTAGTTTTGGGTTTTATATATGTGTCAAGTGTATGAGATTTTACAGGTTGCTTAAAACTCACTGAGTTTCGTTTATTTAATTTTCTTTCCTTTTTTTTATTATGTTGTAAAAGTTGTATGTTTCGTCTTGTTGTAGAGGATGGAGCTTCGCTACTAATAATGAAACTTGCTTCATCAAGGAAAATAATTTCAAGAGGCTGATTTTTTTTGAGGTTGATAATCAAGTATATATATAAATATAAGCAACAATAGTATTGTGTTGTATTATACTCGTACTATATATGTGAAGCATATATATATATACATAGGACGATGGTACGGGTGAACCAAGCATTTTGTTGTGTCGATGAGCTGAGTTGAGGCGACACACCCCGTGCTCTAGTCTTCTTGTCTTTGACTCCAGCTCTGGTTGTCTTTTTTCCCTTGTCACGTCCCTTGAGCCAGAAGGCTATCATGGCCACCTGAGGGTAGCGAGATCAGTTGAGGAGACAAAGATATATACATCTATGCCCCTGTCCCTGTGGGGTTGTTTTGCAATGAAGCATACTACCATGCATATCTCTCGCCAAGTCACATAATTGCTTCCACTTCACATAATCTCTCTCTCTCTCTAGCTTAGCAATGTCATCATCATCACATAAAGGGATTTCATTTCGATGAGGGGCATATCGGAACAGTCGCTTGATTGTATATAATATGTGCATGCAATAACAGACCGATCGATGTCGATGGGCCTGGGCAGGCTAGCTGTTGTAGTAAGCTGCAAAACATGCGTGCGTGCGTGGAAGCCTTTGCATGGAGTGTACGTCTGGCTACCAGGCCCCTCCTCTCTCTGCTTCCTCTTCATCTGCAAGGGAAAATAAAAAGGAGAAAAAAAAGAGAAAAGTTGATCATGGATATGGTCCTGTATACCTGCAGAGAGGGCTAGCTTGCAACTTTTCAAGCTGGTCTCGTGTAGTATATACATCACATCATACATTCTGTGTGATCTTCTCAAGATTTTGTCCACTTGTTACGTATCAGTGGGAATACATGTACTACGTGTACGTGCAGCAAAAAGTGGTACGTGGGGCATACAGGTCAGTGGGCTAACTACCAGTACCACCTGTCTCGCCTTCTAGGCTACGCCGTCTCTCGTGATCTCTACAGCATATATAATGGGCGAGAGTGAGGTTTGGTAATTTCGTTGGCCGGTGCCACACGTGTGCGCTGTAAAAGTTTAGATTACTGCATTGTAAAGAGACTAGTTACATATCAAAGGGATTTCGAAGCACGTGGTTCGCCAAAAGATATGCACAGTATATTATTTTTCGCCGAGTCGCATGCATGTGCGTGGAGAGCATGCTTAGCTGTTGATGTGTGATTCATCTTTTCAATGTTTAATTGTTCACTCCCATTATCACAATACCAATTTTAGAAGACAACATCTCTGATTAATAGACACAGGCATATTTAGCCATCATAAAATGGTCATGCGTGGCCGCCAAATCAAATGTCCATCACTGAAAATCATTTATAGAGACAGGTGATTTTAGAAGAAAATTTCACTAATTAACAGCGGGGACCACATCTAGAGACCTCTGGGTTGGGCAGTACTCTTGTTTTTTACCATTAGAGCAACCACAATGTTGGTAAAAAGCAATCCATAGTGAATTTAATATTGGCATCGTATCCAATGGAAACTAACTTCGTGTGCAAACAATAGATGGCCAGATGGCCCGCGACCCGAGGACGGTCTGAGGCACGACCTTTTGGCCCGGTTCGAGGCACACGGCCCGCCCAATGTCGGGCGGGCCCGTCCGACCGGCCCGAGGCAGGCAGTACGCGGGCACGGGCGCCGCCACAGCCCATGGCACCGTCTTGCCGCACGGCCGGTGAGAATGCATGGCCCGGTGGCACTACTACCTATTTGATTTTCGGTGACGGTCATTTTTCGATTTTCCGCGGCGGTGTTCAAAACCGCCACCAATGGAAGGTCACGGAAATTGGATGGATTAACGGGCGGTTTTGAAGCACCAAAACCGCCACGCGATAAATAAAAAAATTAAAAATAAAAAGAAAAACCCGCACGAAACCCTAACGGGCCCCGGGCCCGTGATCCCGCCCGTTACGATTGCGCCCGCTCCGATCAGCGCCGCCGGGAGCTCCGCCTTGGCCGCCGGTGAGCCGCGCCCCTTTGGCCGTCGGGATGTTCGCCTTTGGCCGCCGGATCCGCCATCGTCGCCGCGCCGCCCCAGACTGTTGCCGTCGCCGCCCCTTGGTCGCCCCTGCATCCGTCGCCGCCGCCGCGTCGCCGCCCCTGCATCCGCTAACGGCGCCGCCTACGCCTCGCCGCGCTGTCGCCGCCGGGAGCCGCCTCCCCGAAGCCGCGGGCGGCGCCGGATCCGCCTCCCCGAGCGCCTAGGACCGGCGATGGAGTTGGGGAGGGAGGGCCGGGCGGCGGAGTTGCGGAGGGAGGACCGGCCGGTGGCATTGTGGTTGAGGGAGAGAAGTCCGGTGGGAGGGAGGGAGGGGGCGGGGCGAGAGAGAAGTCTCGTGGGTGTGAGTCAGGGAGAGGTTAGGGTTTGAGTGAGAGTGTTGCTTATATATGCTTGAGGTGTTAGTGGGCTGGTTTGGGCCTGTTCAGATGGGTCATCTGGGCCTCATTTACGGTGGTGGTTTTTTTATAAAAACCGCCACGGTTAATTGATTTACCGTGGCGGTTATTATGACCGTCACGGTTAATAAAAAATAACCACCACGGTTAATCATGATATTAACCATGGCTGTTTTTTAAAAGCCCGCCATGGAAAATGTTTTACAAACACCATGTAAGTTCAATTGTGTAGTAGTGTGGTGGCCCGTTAAAATATCTGCAATTTGGAATTTGACACAGCCCAATCCCCATACCTTTCATTTCCTAAAGCTAATAGGCTAACCCTAAAGGCCTCTTCCATATTCACCCTGCGGCAACAAGGAGGAGGCAGCGTGGCCGAGGCGGCAGGGCCAGCCTTGGGCGAGGCGGCGGGGGGGGCGGGCGGCGGGCGCTTGGGGGCAGCGCTAGCACCCGAGTAACAAACAATAGTGGCGGTCGTCCCATCCCCCCGCGCTTGGGCTCTCTCCCATGGCAGCCCTCCTCGGCTCCCCATTGGCGGCAGCACCCACGGTAGCCCTCCCCGACTCCCCCATTGGCCGGTGCGACCCACGGCGGCCCTCCCCGGCTCCACCACCGGCGAACGGCACGACCCACGGCGGCATCATCAACCT